>JAVDOI010000063.1:829264-841764 GCA_032191485.1 Leptoclinus maculatus | reverse complement strand
CTACGTCAGCTCCACGATGCATTCAAGTACACTACAGTCAGTTAATGTAGGACGTCCTACGTCAGCTCAGCGATGCATTCAAGTACACAACAGTTAATTCATGTAGGACGTCCTACGTCAGCTCAACGATGCGTTCAAGCACACTACAGTCAGTTCATGTAGAACGTCCTTCGTCAGCTCAACGATGCATTCAAGTACACTACAGTTTGTTCATGTAGGACGTCCTACGTCAGTCCAACTTTGTGTGATGTTCTGAAACGTTCTGAAACATCTGTAACGTTCTGAAATGTTATGAAACGTTATGAAACATCTGTAACGTTCTGTAACGTTCTGTAACGTTCTGAAACATCTGTAACGTTCTGTAACGTTCTGTAACGTTCTGAAACATCTGTAACGTTCTGTAATGTTCTGAAATGTTCTGAAACATCTGTAACGTTCTGTAACATTCTGTTACGTTCTGTTACGTTCTGTTACGTTCTGTAACGTCTGTAACGTTCTGAAACATATGTAGCATTCTGTAATGTTCTGAAACGTTATGAAACATCTGTAACGTTCTGTAACGTTCTGTAACGTTCTGTAACGTTCTGAAACATCTGTAACGTTCTGTAATGTTCTGAAATGTTCTGAAACATCTGTAACGTTCTGTAACATTCTGTTACGTTCTGTTACGTTCTGTTACGTTCTGTTACGTTCTGTAGCGTCTGTAACGTTCTGAAACATATGTAGTATTCTGTAATGTTCTGAAACGTTCTGAAACATCTGTAACGTTCTGTAACGTTCTGAAACATCTGTAATGTTCTGTGATGTTCTGAAACATTCTGAAACATCTGTAACGTTCTGTAACGTTCTGAAACATCTGTAACGTTCTGTAACATTCTGAAACATCTGTAACGTTCTGTAACGTTCTGAAACATCTGTAACGTTCTGTTACGTTCTGAAACATCTGTAGTGTTCTGTAATGTTCTGAAACGTTCTGAAACATCTGTAACGTTCTGTAACATTTTGTTACGTTCTGTTACGTTCTGTTACGTTCTGTTACGTTCTGTAACGTCTGTAACGTTCTGAAACATATGTAGCATTCTGTAATGTTCTGAAACGTTCTGAAACATCTGAAACATCTGTAACGTTCTGTAACGTTCTGAAACATCTGTAATGTTCTGTGATGTTCTGAAACATTCTGAAACATCTGTAACATCTGTACCGTTCTGAAACATCTGTAACGTTCTGAAACATCTGTAACGTTCTGTTACGTTCTGAAACATCTGTAGTGTTCTGTAGTGTTCTGTAATGTTCTGAGACGTTCTGAAACATCTGTAACGTTCTGTAACGTTTTGTTACATTCTGTTACGTTCTGTTACGTTCTGTAACGTCTGTAACGTTCTGAAACATCTGTAACGTTCTGTGATGTTCTGAAACATTCTGAAACATCTGTAACGTCTGTAACGTTCTGAAACATCTGTAACGTTCTGTAACGTTCTGTAACGTTCTGAAACATCTGTAACGTTCTGTAATGTCTGTAACGTTCTGAAACATCTGTAGTGTTCTGTAATGTTCTGAAACGTTCTGAAACATCTGTAACGTTCTGTGATGTTCTGAAACGTTCTGAAACATCTGTAACGTCTGTAACGTTCTGAAACATCTGTAATGTTCTGTAACGTTTTGAAACATTTTGAAACGTTCTGAAACATCTGTAACGTTCTGTAACGTTTTGAAACATTTTGAAATGTTCTGAAACGTTCTGTAACGTTCTCTAACGTTCTGTAACGTCTGTAACGTTCTGTAACGTTCTGAAACATTCTGCAACGTCTGTAACGTTCTGAAACGCTCGTTTTGGTCTCTAGGGTGTTTTCATTTTCCCTTTAACTATGACACTTTACTTTTCTCTCTGGGACGATAGCAGTTGAAGTGAGTTGAAGTGGAAACGGTGGAAACTGTAGAAATTGTCTAAAGGTTCTTCTGTTCTTTAGTTCAATGACGTCATCCTCAAACAGACTTTTTAGATTCCAGTGAGGTCATAATAAACTGCTTTATTTTTCTTTATTTAAAACTCTGAACACTGAAGGAAAAAACACATTTGTTCGTCTTCAGTCTCGTTCAGAGATAAAACCCTCAGCATCCCAGATGCTCCACATTCAGCGGTTCTTTAGTTGTTCTCCTGTGTTCTCGTAGAACAGAGAGTCTGAGCAGCAGACTGGGTGTGTCACCGTCAGACAGTAATTATCAGACTGGAGGACGTAAACATGGATCACACTTCAGACCGCTCTCCACATCATCCTGTCGATGAACAAACCAGGAACCAGAAGAACCACCTCAACAAGCCCCAGAACTCGTTTTAAGGGTTGCTTGAAGAACCAAAGGACGCTCCTTTAGAACCCTTCAACATGCCCCCCAAAAAAACTTTCTCAAAGAACTTCAAGACCCGATGAAGAACCCTTCAGCCCACTCAATAACCCTCTAACCCCCCAAAGTACCTCTGACACCTCCGGCAGTAACCGTAGAACCCCAGAACCCCTTCAAGCTTTCGGGTATTTTCAAGAACCCATAATACGTTAGATTATCCATCATCCTTTGAAACCTCCTCATAACCTACAAACCTTCTGAAGAACCCCAGGAACCTCCATAAGTACCCCAAACTTTTAGAACCCTATGAACCGGTCCAAAGACCCTTCCCCAAAGAACCGCGAGTGCTTTGAAGACCACCTGGTGACGGTGGCCGGGTGACGAAGCGGAGCAGACAGCTAGCAGCTAGCAGCTAGCGACCTGAGACCACACCCACCTGTCACTCAAAGAGGCCACGCCCTAAATTATACCTAACTTTAAGCTAAAGTTGTCAAGCACCTTTTAACAGCTTTTCGGAACCCTGATGTTCTCTTAAAGAACCCTGATGTTCTCTTAAAGCAGAGGTCTTCAACAGGGGGTCCGCGACCCCTAGGGGGTCCGCGACCCCTAGGGGGTCCGCGGAGGTACTGCAGGGGGGTCGTGACATTTTTGGTTGATTAGACAATTTTTCATATTTAAAATTTGTTTTTCCCCCAAACATGAGTCTGTCCATTATATTAATAGTTCAGTATTGTATGCAAGATAACAGGTATGTTTATGCATGGCAGTGGCACTAATAGGCCATCACTCATTTTCATTTCCACATTTATGTTTAAATAAAAACGTCAATTTGAATGGCTTGTATGCATGATTATCATGCAATTGACAGACAATGTTGATATTGGCATTGGTATCAGCTGACAAGGTATGTTTCTAAATGTCACTAGGCCCAGTTTAATATAAAACACAATTTTATACAATATATATAGTCGGGGGTCCCTGCTCCATCTCTCTATCAGTTTGGGGGTCCTTGGCCTGAAAAACGTTGAAGACCCCTGTCTTAAAGAACCCTGTGACTCTGCATAAGTCATGCAGAACTGTGAGGGAAGTCCTTTATGGATCAAAGGATCCTTCAAAACATCCAAACAGAAAACTGATATGAGAGCAGACTGAAGACTGTGTGTGTGTGTGCGTGTGTGTGTGTGTGTGAAGAGGAGGAAGGGTAGGCTGGCTTGTTTTGTCTGAAACACAGGAAAGGGGCCGGGTTAACTTAAGCCAGACTCTGTGTGTGTGTGTGTGTGTGTATGTGTGTCAGTGTGTGGGTGTGTGTCAGTGTGTGTGTGTGCGTGTGTGTGTGTGTGTGTGCAGACAGACAGAAGGGAATGTGTACACGTCTAGAGTTAATTTCTTGAATCTCACCACAGAGTGTGTACACTGTAAAAAGTTACTAGTAAGTCAGTACTAACAAGAGTCAAGCTAGTGATTTATTAAAACTAGTAATAATGTTAATGTTTTATTAATAATGTTAATTGTTAAGGTGTTGCTTTGCGTAATTGTGATAACATTTCTCAATATTTTTACAAAATCAATCGATTAATCCATAACAATTATCATTAGTTAATAGTTCAAAATTAGCTCAACAGTAAATGAGTCAGACGAGCTTCGCTAACGTTAGCTTTGTCTGTTACAGATATTAGCATGCTAACATTAGCTTTTTCTGTTTCTGATATTAGCACGCTAACGTTAGCTTTGTCTGTTATAGATATTAGCATGCTAACATTAGCTATGTCTGTTGTCGCTAAATACTACAATACCCATGATCCTCAGCTGCTGTCGCCATCATAACAAGTACAAAACCCGTCGTATCCCAAACTGATCCAGAATCAGATTTAACAGATTTATGATGAATTTTATGATGTTAGTGTCAAATTCTGTGATTGGATGATTGTTAGTGAAATGCACCCTGGGAGTCGTAGTTGTCTTCTGTCCTTAAGTTTTTATCAAAGAACTCAAATGTTTTGTCTCCTGAATGATTTGTTTTGTTTCTGGCTTTAAAAATAAAGGAAGAAAATGAAGCTGACTGACTCGTTACGACGGACATTTTTTACAGTGTGTGTGTGTGTGTGTTTTGTCTGTAGACCCTTATCCCTGCCCTTCACCTGTGCACACAAAACACACTCTGCTCTGATTGGCTGTAGAATTATTATCCAATGAGAAGTTTGGGTTTAGGGACCGCATTATGTCACAGTGTCCACACAACGATAGAAGTACAGGCTTGTGTGTGTGTGTGTGTGTGTGTGTATGTCACGCCAAACCACGACCATGACATCATGTCTGACCTCACGTGTGTGAGTGTGTGAGTGTGAACATCACACATAAACAGCTGAAACATAAAGAAACTTGGATTCTATTTATAAACATTCATGATGTCATCATGTAAAATATTAAATAGGCCGTCTGTCTTTTAATTACAAGCTGTTTGTAGGTTAAACATGATTCTGACCTTTAACCTTTTACCTGGTTCTGACCTGAACCTTAAAACCAAGTCTGACCCTCAAACCTTTGGAGAAGTGAGAACAGACCAAATGTCGTCCCTCTAAAGATGTAAAACTCACATTGGTTCTCACAAAGACAGATATGCAAGTACACACACACACACACACACACACACACACACACACACACACACACACACACACACACACAGTGTTTCCATGGTAACCTCTGTTCACATGACTCAGTTCTCACAGTTTATTTCAATTTCCATTAAGCATGTTTCCTGTCTCTGACCTGTCTGTCTGTCTCTCACCTGTCTGTCTGTCTCTGACCTGTCTGTCTGTCTCTCACCTGTCTGTCTGTCTCTGACCTGTCTGTCTGTTTCTCACCTGTCTGTCTGTCGCTGACCTGTCTGTCTGTCTCTCACCTGTCTGTCTGTCTCTCACCTGTCTGTCTGTCTCTCACCTGTCTGTCTCTCACCTGTCTGTCTGTCTCTGACCTGTCTGTCTGTCTCTGACCTGTCTGTCTGTCTCTCACCTGTCTGTCTGTCTCTGACCTGTCTGTCTGTTTCTCACCTGTCTGTCTGTCGCTGACCTGTCTGTCTGTCTCTCACCTGTCTGTCTGTCTCTCACCTGTCTGTCTGTCTCTCACCTGTCTGTCTGTCTGTCTCTGACCTGTCTCTCACCTGTCTGTCTGTCTCTGACCTGTCTGTCTCTCACCTGTCTGTCCCTCACCTGTCTGTCTCTGACCTGTCTGTCTCTCACCTGTCTGTCTCTCACCTGTCTGTCTCTCACCTGTCTGTCTGTCTCTGACCTGTCTGTCTGTTTCTCACCTGTCTGTCTGTCGCTGACCTGTCTGTCTGTCTCTCACCTGTCTGTCTGTCTCTCACCTGTCTGTCTGTCTCTCACCTGTCTGTCTGTCTGTCTGTCTCTGACCTGTCTCTCACCTGTCTGTCTGTCTCTGACCTGTCTGTCCCTCACCTGTCTGTCCCTCACCTGTCTGTCTCTGACCTGTCTGTCCCTCACCTGTCTGTCTCTCATCTGTCTGTCTGTCTCTGACCTGTCTGTCTGTCTCTCACCTGTCTGTCCCTCACCTGTCTGTCTCTGACCTGTCTGTCCCTCACCTGTCTGTCTCTCACCTATCTGTCTGCAGGTGGCGGGTAGGAAAGGCTTCCCTCATGTGATTTACGCCCGTCTGTGGCGTTGGCCCGACCTCCATAAGAACGAGCTGAAACACGTGAAGTTCTGTCAGTTTGCGTTCGACCTGAAGTACGACAGCGTGTGTGTGAACCCCTACCACTACGAGAGGGTGGCGTCACCCGCCACAGGTAGACCTCATTAATATTCATGAGTACAGGACGCCTCCTCAGCTCATTGGTCACCATTGTGGTCTCTGTCTCTGTCTTCCTTCAGGTCCTCCGTCTCTGATAAAGGAGGAGTTCATGCAGGACTGTCTGCAGGTGGACCTGCCCCCCCACTCTGACCCCTACAGCATGTATCCCAGCATGCCCCTCTCTCCTCCAGGTCGGACTGTCCATCACATCTGTTTTATTTCACGTAGAGAGGATAAGTCCCACCCCTTCATGTGGACCACCATGGCAAAAAAACATGAGAGAGAGAAATAATGTTTACATTTAAATATATTATGTTTGTCAAATTAAAAAAATAAAAGTCTCATGTATAAGACTGAAAATACGTAGTTAGAAAGACGACACAGGAGACAACTTCCTGTTCTTTAAAGTGAAGTCAGTGCTTCATGTGTTAAAGCTGCATTCTCTCTAGTGTCCACCAGGGGGCGACTCCTCTGGTTCTATAGAAGTCTATGAGAAAATGACTCTACTTCTCTCTTGATTTATTACCTCAGTAAACATTGTAAACATGAGTTTATGGTCTCAATCTCTAGTTTCAAGTCTTCTTCAATACAGCATGATGTTCATTTAGTACATTATGGTCCATTTAGAGTCAAACAGACCATAAAGCAGGGGATGCTTTAGGGGCGGGGCTACACAGTGATTGACAGCTAGCTAGCCAAGCTAACAAGCTAAACTCCGCCATTGACTACCGTACTGACTAATGTACTAAACATTCAGATGAATGTTTGTGTGTGTTGACGCCATGCGCTCTGTCTTGCAGGCAGCACCTCCATGATGGCTGCACCTCTGTCAGCTGTTGGCTGTGGGAGGAGCGGTGGGGGGGTCTGCAGCGAGGGCCCCGGACTCCTTCAGATCGCCCCGCCTCAGAGCCACGGGGGCCACGCCTCCCCGCCTCACCCCCCCCAGCCTCCTCACACCCCCACCCCACACCAGCCCGACTACAGCAGCCCCCCCAAAACTGGTACTGTACCTACACATATCAGCATTAAGAGTACCAGTAGTACTAATAGTTATGAGAGTAGTTCCATTAGTAGAAATATTAGTAGTAATCATAGTAGGCATATAGTTCCAGAAGCAGTCCCAGTACAAGTAGTAGTAGTAACAGCTGTACTAGTTGTAGTAGCAGTAGTAGCAACAATTTGAGTACAAGTAGCAGTAGCACTAGTAGCATTGGCTGCAGAAGTAGTAGCAATAGTATTAGTAGAAATATCAGAAACAGTAGCAGTATTAGCAGTAGTTGTCATGACAGTTCCAGCGGCATTCCTAGTATATTTAGTGGTAACAGTTAATACAAGCAGTAGAATCTGTTGTACTAGTTGCCAGTAGTAGTAGAGTAGAAGTAGTAGCAACATATCTTGTAGAAGTATCAGTAGTACTATTCGCATTAGCAGCAGAGGTAGTAGCCGTAATTGTAGTAGAATTAGCAGTAATAATACCAGTAGCAGCAGAAGTAGTAGCTGTAACAGTAGTAGTAGTAGTAGAAGTAGTAGTAGTTGTAGCAGCCGTTACAGTGGTAGTCATAGTAGTAGTAGTAGTAGTAGTAGTAGTAGTAGTAGTAGTAGTTGAGGCAGCTGTAGCAGCCATTACAGTAGTAGTAGTAGTAGCAGCTGTAGTGATCGTAGTAGTAGTAGTAGCTTTAGCAGCAGTTACAGTAGTGATAGTCGTAGTAGTAGTAGTAGTAGTAGTAGTAGTACTAGCATTAGCAGTAGTAATAGTAGTAGCAGAAGCAGATGTAGCAGTAGTAGTAGTAAGCAGTAGTAGTAGCAGTAGTAGTAGTAGTAGTAGTAGAAGTAGCAGTAGCTGGATAGTAGTAGCTGTAGTAGTAGTAGTAGGAGAAGTAGTAGTAGTAGTAGCAGTAGTAGTAGTAGTAGCAGAAGTAGCAGTAGCTGTAGCAGCAGTGGTAGTAGTAGTAATAGCTGTATTAGCTGTAGTTTTAGGCGTAGTGCTACTACCAGTAGCAGCAGAAGTAGTAGTAGTACCACAGTAACAGTAGTACTATGAGACAGATACTGACCTTTGTCCTGTTTGTCTCTGCAGCCATCTGGCCAGATAATAGCCCCGCCCCCTACAGCCCAGCAGGACAGAGAGGGCGGAGCCACCAGCAGCCTCCATTACATCATCACCACCACCCCCCCAACACTCACTTCTGTATGACATCATGAAAAATATCAAACTGAAGTACTGCAGTAGTAGTACTATACTGTTGTACTGTTCAGTGGTAAATTATACTGAGTCTAAATGTTTGTTCCTGCAGGGTCACAGCACCACAGTACGGCTCCGTATCCACAACCTGTGTCCAACCACCCAGGTACCCACTCTGTCCAAGAATGTTCTCACTTTTAAAAACCTTCCAATATTGTCTTCACTCCACTCCCCACCCCCCCCCCCCCCCCACCCCCGGCTCTGTTTGACTGTCTCACTTTGTCCCCCCCCCCATCTCATTTTGTCCCTCAGGTCCAGAGTTCTGGTGCTCGATCTCTTACTTTGAGTTGGACGTTCAGGTCGGGGAGATGTTCAAGGTCCAGTCCAGCTGTCCTCTGGTCACGGTGGACGGTTATGTCGACCCTTCAGGAGGAGACCGTTTCTGTTTGGGACAGCTGAGTAACGTCCACCGCACCGCCTCCAGCCACCGAGCCAGGTGACCAGTCCCACCGGTACCAGTCCCACCAGTACCACTCCCACCAGTACCACTCCCACCAGTACCAGTCCCAGTGGTATCAGGAGGAGGTGTAATGTCAGCAGTCTGAAACTCACACGGCTCGTTCTTCTTCTTCTGCGTCTTGTTTCCCTGCAGGCTCCACATCGGTCGGGGAGTTCAGCTGGAGTGTCGGGGGGAGGGGGACATCTGGATGCGTTGCCTTAGCGACCACCCGGTGTTTGTCCAGAGCGTGTACCTGGACCGCGAGGCGGGCCGAGTACCTGGAGACGGAGTCCACAAGATCTACCCCGGAGCTTACATCAAGGTGAGTGTGTCGCTATGCAGACGACTCTCTGCTGTTCAGCAACAGATCCTCACAGAGGAATATTACAACATTATTATATAATTATATTATATTATATCTAGTGCTGGGCAAGTTATTAGTATTAAAATACATATTGTCGTGTTTTTAAATAAAAAACAACAGTGAGAACAAACTGCTCTTAACTCAACTCTTTATTAGCATAACTTCCTCGTGCAGGTTACTGCCACGGTACAGACCACAGGTTCCATGCTTCACCTACAGTCTCCTGGGTCCTAAGCCCCTCCATGTACAGCTTCTTATGTACCAACGTACATTTATAACAAATACCACACATATGACGGTAATCAGCGTTGCATATGTGTCTGACCAACATACCACAAAAAGAACAAAAGAAATGATTAATTTAAATTATTTTTTAGAGTTTTTAAAGTGCTTTTGTTTGTAATATGTATAATAAGCATATCATTTAGTTATCACTACTGAGAATTTAACAAACATAAAAACTGCTGTTATAACTGCTACTGTGTAAAGGGAATACTGCTGTTAAAAAGAACCTTATGTGTTTAAAGTGTTTACAAACCAAATGTTATTGACCTGTTGTTCATATAGCAGTACTTTTAAAATAAAAGTGCACAATACACTACTTTTGAATTCATTATTGAACTTTGCACACAACAATGAGATTAATCGCAGAAAAGTCATGAGATTAATCGCAATTAAAAATTGTAATCGTTGCCCAGCACTAATTATAACTCATAATCCCTTTTTCTTTTTAGTAAACATGACGACTTATTAGCTGGAGGCAGAACAATTATACGAACACGTTAGTGAACGCTGGCTAGCAAGTTTTGTTACCTTGTTTTTTACAATGGCTGAAATGTTCAGTCAGTCACTGGACAAAGTTAACATGAACATTGCTGTCACCAGATAAGTCACGACTTTTTTCGGATCATTTTCTGTAACCAGTGTAGCATTAAAGCATTAAAGCACGGTGGAATTAGCAGGCTAGCTAGGTAGCCAGCCGTCCGCTAGTTAGCTTGCTAATTCCACCGTGCTTTAATGCTTTAATGCTACAATAAGAAGAAGAATAGAAGCCCAACAGAGAGTCATCTCTCTGATGGTTTAGTATGTTAGCGACATTTCTCACCTGTCTGTCTCTCACCTGTCTGTCTCTCACCTGTCTGTCTCCAGGTGTTCGACCTGAGGCAGTGTCACAGACAGATGCAGCAGCAGGCAGCAGCAGCTCAGGCAGCGGTGGTGACTCAGGCAGCAGCGGTTGTCGGTGCAATTCCCGGGCCGAACAGCGTGGGGGGGATCGCCCCTGCAGTCAGTGAGTATCACCTGTCTGACTGTCTGTCTGTCTCTGTCTCTGTCTCTGTCTCTGTCTCTGTCTCTGTCTCTCTCTGTCTGTCTGTCTGTCTCTCTGAGCCCAGATGTGCTGAGTGCAGGTGTGACTTCCTGTCTCCCTCCAGGTGTGTGTTCAGCAGGTCTCGGTGTGGACGACCTGCGTCGGTTGTGTATCGTGCGGCTGAGCTTCGTTAAAGGTTGGGGGTGCGACTACCCGCGTCAGAGCATCAAGGACACGCCCTGCTGGCTGGAGGTCCACCTGCACCGAGCGCTGCAGCTGCTCGACCAGGTGCTGCACGCGCTGCCGCCGCGAGACCACGCCCTCTGACACAGGTGGGCTTCACCTGTGAGGCTGCAAGGTGGGCGGGGTTTAGTTCACGGGACGGCCAATCGGCCGAGAGACAAAGCCGTTCGGGAGACGTCACCTGAACCCCGACACCGCCCACCTGAACCCCGACACCGCCCACCTGAACCCCGACACCGCCCACCTGAACCCCGACACCGCCCACCTGAACCCCGACACCGCCCACCTGAACCCCGACACCGCCCACCTGAACCCCGACACCGCCCACCTGAACCCCGACACCGCCCACCTGAACCCTGACACCGCCCACCTGAACCCCGACACCGCCCACCTGAACCCCGACACCGCCCACCTGAACCCCGACACCGCCTACCTGTCGGGGGGTTCATAAACTCCGCCCACGCGCCGCAGCTCATTGGTTCGGATTAATTTCCTGCCCTTGATGACATCACATCCTGTTTACGCTGTCAGATTATTTATTCTGTCTTCAGTTTTTTTTCTCTCTCATCTTTTTTTAATTTTTATTATCATATTTTTATATTCTAAAAGCTTTTATACTGAAAGGGTCTAACTGCAAAATCTGCTGTTTATTCAAAATAAAAGTTTTCTTATAAAAAAAAAATCATCTGCGTCTTTATTTTCCTTCTTGTTTAGAATCAGAAGCTCAGAATTATTGATATTTTCATTATACTACAACTACTACCTGCAGTACTATCACTATACTGATACTTATACTGCTATCACTATTCATTATACTACAACTACTACCTGCAGTACTATCACTATACTGATACTTATACTGCTATCACTATTCATTATACTACAACTACTACCTGCAGTACTATCACTATACTGATACTTATACTGCTATCACTATTCATTATACTACAACTACTACCTGCAGTACTATCACTATACTGATACTTATACTGCTATCACTATTCATTATACTACAACTACTACCTGCAGTACTATCACTATACTGATACTTATACTGCCTCTTCAAGAAGTACTACCCTGAGCCTTCCACTCAGCACTGATTGTATTCATACTAGTTTGTTTCTGTACGTCTGCTCTGGTTTATGCTCTTAGATGTTTAAAGGAGATGTACTTATGACTTCTGGTGACTAGTAGTTCTCTTGAATACCTGAATACACTTACTGTAAATCGCTTTGGATAAGAGCGTCTGCTAAATGACTGTAATGTAATGTAATGTATTCATTATACTACAACTACTACCTGCAGTACTATCACGATACTGATACTTGTACTGCTATCACTATTCATTATACTACAACTACTAGCTTATTACCTGCAGTACTATCACTATAGTGATATTTCTTGTACTTTTATTACTCAACACTTTATTTCATACATGAGAAAATTAACAACGGTAAAAAATTAGAAGAATGAAATAAAAGTGGGCGACTGTGGCTAAGTGGAGAGCAGGGTCGTCCTTCAATCAGAGGATCGGCGGTTCGATCCCCGGCTCCACTAGTCGCATGTCGATGTGTCCTCGAGCAAGACACTTAACCCCAAACAGTGCTCCCGTCGCTGTGCCTGCCGTTTATGGATATAATCTGAATTGTAAGTCGCTTTGGATAAAAATGACTGTAATGTAATACAATTTTGAAATAATAAATATTACAATTTCATAACAAAAGAGTAACTTCGTCTACTGAAGAAGACCATGAGATGT
>JAVDOI010000063.1:796764-824264 GCA_032191485.1 Leptoclinus maculatus | reverse complement strand
TATGAATTATTTTGTGAGAAGTTAAATATTTTAAATGTATTTATTTGTTTAAATAATTTCTCTGTTTTGTGGATTTTCTTTATTATTTAATGTGAGTGTTTGTATTTAAATAGTTTCGGTCTCATTACATGACCTTCCTCAGACGAGGAAGACCTCATGATGTCATTCAAGTCTTCTTGTAAATTTTCTCACTTTTTTTTACCTTTTTTTGAAACTTGACTTTATTCTGAAAATCTGATATTTAAAGAGTCGCTTTCATTTTGAAAATCTTTTTTTCCTCCTTTCTCCCAGATGTGGACGGTGCAGATGTTCAGGGGGAGAAGAGGAAGAGAGATGCAGAGGACGACGGTGACGACGACGACGATGATGATGATGAATAACCCCCCTCCAGTGACCTCTGACCCCGCAGACAGACAGGTTCAGGATCACGGGTCTACGTTGGAGGAAACAGGACATTTTATTTTTCACGAGTCTGAAAACTTTATTTACAACCGCTCTGATTAACAAGACGTGATCAGTACTTTTACTGAAGTACTGTTCGAGGTACTTGTACTTGAGTATTTCCATTTTTATGTTTAAATTAAATACTTTCTTGTTCTTCTGCAGATTTTTATGTTTATTTGACAGAATATGAAGTTTTGTTACACATTGAAGTACCAACAGTGTACAAACACACAAACAGCTCAGACATACTATGATATAATGAGGTACTGTTGTACTTTTACTTCTGTCCTCTCTGGATGGTTCAGGTGTCTTATTGATCGAATGTTCTACTTCCTGTTTACGTCTCTTTAAGAACAAACATCAATGATCCCACAGTTTGACCAGAACCAGAACCTCAGTCTGATCTCTTTCTGCTGTAGTCTGGTCTGTGACCGTTAGGACTACATTACCCATGAGTCTCAGCTCTCTGATCCATGTGGCAGCAGTGCACTCTGGGAGGATTTTGTCTTTGTTTTAAAATGTCCCCGCCTGTCGGTCTGTGGGTCCAGACTCTGGTCTCTGTGGGGGTCCAGACTCTGGTCTCTGTGGGGGTCCAGACTCTGGTCTCTGTGTGTGTCCAGACTCTGGTCTCTGTGTGGGTCCAGACTCTGGTCTCTGTGGGGGTCCAGACTCTGGTCTCTGTGGGGGTCCAGACTCTGGTCTCTGTGGGGGTCCAGACTCTGGTCTCTGTGGGGGTCCAGACTCTGGTCTCTGTGGGGGTCCAGACTCTGGTCTCTGTGGGGGTCCTGACTCTGGTCTCTGTGGGGGTCCAGACTCTGGTCTCTGTGTAAATAGAAGTGAAGTAGTCTCTGTGTGGATCTTAAATATCTTCTTCTTGTGTTTCTGTATCGAGTGTTTTTCAATAAAAACAAATTAAATGTCAACGTTTTGTCTTTCAATAAAGAAAATATATAAATATTAGTCGTGTGTGTGTGTGTGTGTGTGTGTGTGTGTGTGGTTTAAGCTCCGCCCCCTTGCACCTGTGCACACACACCTGGCTGCTCCGTCGCCATCGAAACAACTTTTAGCGTTTTGCATCTCGTTTGCACGTTAAGTGTCAGTCACGAGACCATCAACACTGCATGTGGATTAATCCGCCGCTGAAAGTAGTCCCCAACAAAGTGAATGTAGATCTGATGAAAGTAAAATCATTATATCGATAAGAACATTCATATCACAGTGTGTGTGTGTGACATCAGATCCCTTTAGTTCGGCGTTTTGTCGCCATGTTGTTTTTTATCAACCAGTGAACAGGAAGTGACCACATCTGGACTAAGGAGGAGTGACGTAGAGACCTGTCAATCACCGTGTAGCCCCGCCCCTAAAGCATCCCCTGCTTTATGGTCTGTTTGACTCTAAATGGACCATAATGTACTAAATGAACATCATGCTGTATTGAAGAAGACTTGAAACTAGAGATTGAGACCATAAACTCATGTTTACAATGTTTACTGAGGTAATAAATCAAGAGAGAAGTAGAGTCATTTTCTCATAGACTTCTATAGAACCAGAGGAGTCGCCCCCTGATGGACACTAGAGAGAATGCAGCTTTAACACATGAAGCTTTGGAGAACTTTTAGAAGGTTGTCTCCTGAGTGTAACTACACAACAAACAGCTGATCAGCTGTGACGAACTTCAAATTAAATTCCCGTCACTTTAAAATGAGGCTTTTAACGGCGAGGAGGCGAGGAAAGGAATCGAGAAATGAGAAAGAAGCCCACTAGTTCCTCCTGTTTGTTTGATTAAACGTCTTCAGTAGGAACCAACGAGACGCAGACAGGAAGTCGGACCGAGTTGAGAGACGGACCAACACAGATAGTAGAGAAACAGCAGACCGCACTGATCCAGGTTCAGTTTGTAGGTTTTTATTTTTAGCACATGAGCCGATCAGCTTCACGTCACTGCTGGACTACATCTCCCATCATCCTCTCTGGGTGCCACAGAGACAAACGGGGAAGAGCAATAGTGAGGGAAGACAATCAAAGGAACAAACAGTGAAAACATTCATCAACATGTGTTTCTGAGAGAAGTATGGAAGCCCACAGGGGCCATCACTAACCTGATCATCATTTCACACGTTTGTTTTATGAAGAAAAAGAAAAAGTAAAGTGCAACAATCCAATCATTTCATTTTACTCGTATTGTCTTCTGAATTAAAATGAAGAAGCTGTTTAACATTGAATTCATAAGTCGTACCCGTCTGTACAGCAAACAACAATCACACATTAAAATGCAGTACAAACAAATGTGTGCAAGAATAATTAGAATACATAACAATAATCAAAGGAAAAGACAACAACCCGTTTACTTCAGAGTTTCATCACCGAACAAACGTGTCGAGTGGATTTTATTTCTCATGAAACGTTGAACTGGAGACGTGTTGCATTTAAACTCACTTTAACTACAATCTTCTGCCCAAACGTTGTCAAATTCCTTCATTTCTTTTCTTACAAAGTAAAAAAACGTTAAGTTGAAGAAGCTGTCGTTAAATCTGTGAAACCAGATTTAGTTTTTTTGTGTTCATCCTCACGAACTCAACAGAAACCAGCAGGAAGCTGTAAAAGTACAAAGGTCTGAATATTTATACAAAAATAATCTTCCAGTAAAACTCTGAGGGGACAAAAAAATAAACCGTTTAATTCTGAAAAGCTCCTCAAAGAGTGAAACGCACCTTTAACGGAGCAGCATCTGTGATATTTAAACCTATTTAAATGAGTTCATGTGCAGCAATCTGATTTATTTGCAAGTGAACTCTTTTATTTTGGGACGCAGCGACCGCCGTGTCCGGTCGTATTAAACGTGTCATGTGACCTGCCGACGTGCCTCTGAGCAGGAAACCTGCCTTTAATCACGGTTACGTACGCATACATGAGTTCCAGTTCATTTCATCCAGTTTTTAATAACTTCAGCGAGTTTCATTGTTCTTCAGACAGAATCAGAACTTTAAGACGCTGAAAAAAAAAAATTCAAAACATCTGTCATGGTTTGAGAAACGTGGCGTAAAAAGTAAAAATTATGAGAAATTACCTAAAAAAACATCTTGAAATAATAATAATGTGTAAATCGGACACCTGTGTGATAATATTCAACGTTACTAAGCTAGCTATTAGCTGGCTAATAGCTAGCTTAGTTTAGCTATTAGTTAAGCTAGTTAAGCTAGCTATTAGCTAGCTTAGTAACGTCCAGATGTGTTTAGTGATAACTTTCCCTTGTTGCACAGCTAACATGTCCGTTAGTTTTTCCTTTTTGATTGTTTTCATTCTGATTTAATATTGTGACTTAATCAAAGTTGCAAAAGGGCGACTGTGGCTAAGTGGAGAGCAGGGCCGTCCTTCAATCAGAGGATCGGTAGTTCGATCCCCGGCTCCGCTAGTCGCATGTCGATGTGTCCTTGAGCAAGGCACTTAACCCCAAAAACTGCTCCCGTAGCTGAGCCTACGGTGTAGAATGTGATGGAATCTGAATTGTATGTCGCTTTGGATAAAATCGTCTGCTAAATGATTGTAATAAAATGTAATGTTTCACATTGACTTCTTTAGTTGTTAGCTTGTTAGCTTCTTAACTGCTACATTAGCTTGGCAATGTAAGCTTGTTAATGTGAGCCTGCAAGCTTTTAGCTTGGTTAGCTCATCAGCTACAGATGTTCACCACAAACTACCAATTTGTACACAATGAGTCGGCTTAAAGTAGCTAGCTAGCTAACATTAGCATAACTTTCCCATGTTGCACAGCTGTCATGTTAGTTAGCCAATTGTTTTTTTTCCTTTTGATTGTTTTTCATTGTAATTTAATCAAAGTTTCAGATTGACTGCTTTAGTTTCTCTATAGCTGTTAGCTCTGTTAGCTTCGTTAGCTCCGCGTTCAGAGTGCAGCTGGTCCTGATCTGAAGAGACGAACAATCAAAGACTCTGAGATCTGGTCTTGTTGGGTCTAATCAAGTATGTTTCAGGTGTTTGAGGATTTGGGTGTTTGGATTCAAACATCAGTCTAGTTCTTGTCAAATGTTTACAGCTGAGACTACAGGATCCACCTGCTGGTTCACCGTGGCCTCCTGAGTCTCAGAGAACATTTACATTCAGGAGGAAGAAGAGTCTGAGGTGAACTGGCTCCTGCTGTTGGCTCTTCATTCGTGCATAGTATCCGATTGTCTGGAAGTCTTTAAAGGTCCAAGAACTTGTACCTGGAAAGGGTCTGTGTCTTTTCTACCTGATCCTCAGGTGGACCTGAACAAAACCAGAATCTGAGTCAAAATGGAAGAGGACTTCAGTCTGCTTAAAACACAGTAGTTTGTACGATGTGAAACACCAGGAATGAATCTACCGTCACTTTCAGAGTCCTGAAGGTCTTCACCTCCGACCTCCACAGGATTCAAGACATACTCCTTCAAACAATATTGACCCTGCATTCGTACCGGCAGCTGTTTCATCTTCATGTCCAGCCGAAATATAACTTCATCTAGTTTAGATTCACGAATATTCATAAAACCAAAATAAAAAGGTTCAAAGGGATGATTTTGCTTCGTCTCTGAACTCTTCGTCTCTGAACTCTTCGTCTCTGAACTCTTCGTCTTGGCACATTTTCTTTTGTACTTTAGTACTTTAGTGTTTGTGCAACCAAAAAGAGACTTTAAGGAATTTTCAAAGCCTGGCAAAGGGTTTAAGGATACTTCCAAATGACGTGACTTGAGTATAATTTATGCTACAAACTGTTTCTGTGGGGAAGATGTTTGTTGTGGCCCTCAGCACTGAGCTGTATCCTGGTCCATCCTGACACCCGGAAATAAAAACCTGAATGTTTCCTAATAATTTAAAAGTGGTTGATCCAGTTCTCAGCAGCTTCGTCTGAAGTCCAACAAGCAGAAGCAGAAGTTCAGTTTCTGGTCTTTACTGGACTGGACCGGTCTGGACCTGTTCGTACCAGAGGGAGTCCGTAGGGCTCACATGAGGCTCTTCCGGTCTGGGTTTAGTTTGGTGCTGTTGGAGGGGGATAGGGAGGAGGAGGAGTCCAGTTGTCGGTACAACGCCCTCAGCTCCTTCACCTCCTCCAGCACCTCCTGAGCCTGACTCCACGTTGCCGCCGCCTCCCTCAGGAGTCTCTCAGCTTCAGTCGACTCCTTCCCCTTCGTCCTCCCCTGTTCCCCGGCCTCCCCCTCGCCCCGCACCTCCGTCAGCAGCCGCTCCGTCTTCTCCAGTTTCTGGCTGATCAGCTCCTGCAGCCGGCTGATGGGCGCCGTGGTTCCGCTCAGCACCGCCGTTTTGTTCTTAGCGACTTTAGTCTCCGAGTTCGTCAGGATCTCGTCCATGGAGGCACAGCGGTTTTTCTCCGCTGGCGTCAGGCGTTTTCCCGGCTGGGGGGTCTGGCCCGTCTGCTCCCACACCACTGCCACCTCCCGGGGAAGGCTCTGGGATTTCCCAGAAGCCTCGGCGGTTCTGGCAGAGAGACCGCCGTCGGTTTTGGACCTGGGACAGTCCGGACTGAGGTGGGACGGCGTTTTGTCCGAGTCGACCCTGAACCTGTCGCAGCCGTTGGCTCCCAGAGGAGACGGAGCGTCCTCCTCCTGGATCAGATCAAGAGTCAGCATCCCGTCTGAGGAGGAGGAGGCCTGACGGACCGAGAGAAGGAAGATCAGAACATCAATACCTCAGTTTATACGATCTGAAACAATCTCAACTCAAAGTCCTTTTACTTCCTTTGCTTGTTCTGGAGCTTTTGACTTTTATTACACGGTCTTCATCAGTCCATTCCTTTGAAAGTTTGGAGCAACTCATCCAGGTTGTCGTTAAACGTCCGGGAGGACAGTGTGATGCGGTCGAAAGCTCCAGAACAAGCCAGTAAGTGGATGGATTCATATTCAAGATGTATTCAATTGAAATGACAGATATTTTATTTAGAAAGGGCTTCTGTTAGAGGAGAGTAAGGAGGATCAGACTGACCACAGCCAGCAGGTGACCTCTGGTGGGCAGCCGTCGGTTGTGAGGAATCTTCACTCGATCTCGAGTCAGATGAGACAGCTGAGAGTCTTCTACTGTCACCTGTAAACAACAAACAAACCTCCTACTGTCACCTGTAAACAACAAACAAACCTCCTACTGTCACCTGTAAACAACAAACAAACCTCCTACTGTCACCTGTAAACAACAAACAAACCTCCCACTGTCACCTGTAAACAACAAACAAACCTCCCACTGTCACCTGTAAACAACAAACAAACCTCCCACTGTCACCTGTAAACAACAAACAAACCTTCTACTGTCACCTGTAAAGAACAAACAAACCTCCTACTGTCACCTGTAAACAACAAACAAACCTCCCAATGTCACCTGTAAACAACAAACAAACCTCCCACTGTCACCTGTAAACAACAAACAAACCTCCCACTGTCACCTGTAAACAACAAACAAACCTCCCACTGTCACCTGTAAACAACAAACAAACCTCCCACTGTCACCTGTAAACAACAAACACACCTCCCACTGTCACCTGTAAACAACAAACAAACCTCCTACTGTCACCTGTAAACAACAAACAAACCTCCTACTGTCACCTGTAAACAACAAACAAACCTCCTACTGTCACCTGTAAACAACAAACAAACCTCCTACTGTCACCTGTAAACAACAAACAAACCTACTGTCACCTGTAAACAACAAACAAACCTCCCACTGTCACCTGTAAACAACAAACAAACCTCCCACTGTCACCTGTAAACAACAAACAAACCTCCCACTGTCACCTGTAAACAACAAACAAACCTCCCGCTGTCACCTGTAAACAACAAACAAACCTTCTACTGTCACCTGTAAACAACAAACAAACCTCCTACTGTCACCTGTAAACAACAAACAAACCTCCCACTGTCACCTGTAAACAACAAACAAACCTCCCACTGTCACCTGTAAACAACAAACAAACCTCCTACTGTCACCTGTAAACAACAAACAAACCTCCTACTGTCACCTGTAAACAACAAACAAACCTCATACTGTCACCTGTAAACAACAAACAAACCTCCCACTGTCACCTGTAAACAACAAACAAACCTCCTACTGTCACCTGTAAACAACAAACAAACCTCCTACTGTCACCTGTAAACAACAAACAAACCTCCTACTGTCACCTGTAAACAACAAACAAACCTCCTACTGTCACCTGTAAACAACAAACAAACCTCCCACTGTCACCTGTAAACAACAAACAAACCTCCTACTGTCACCTGTAAACAATAAACACACCTTCTACTGTCACCTGTAAACAACAAACAAACCTCCTACTGTCACCTGTAAACAACAAACAAACCTCCCACTGTCACCTGTAAACAACAAACAAACCTCCCACTGTCACCTGTAAACAACAAACAAACCTTCTACTGTCACCTGTAAAGAACAAACAAACCTCCTACTGTCACCTGTAAACAACAAACAAACCTCCCAATGTCACCTGTAAACAACAAACAAACCTCCCACTGTCACCTGTAAACAACAAACAAACCTCCCACTGTCACCTGTAAACAACAAACAAACCTCCCACTGTCACCTGTAAACAACAAACAAACCTCCCACTGTCACCTGTAAACAACAAACACACCTCCCACTGTCACCTGTAAACAGCAAACAAACCTCCTACTGTCACCTGTAAACAACAAACAAACCTCCTACTGTCACCTGTAAACAACAAACAAACCTCCTACTGTCACCTGTAAACAACAAACAAACCTCCTACTGTCACCTGTAAACAACAAACAAACCTACTGTCACCTGTAAACAACAAACAAACCTCCCACTGTCACCTGTAAACAACAAACAAACCTCCCACTGTCACCTGTAAACAACAAACAAACCTCCCACTGTCACCTGTAAACAACAAACAAACCTCCCGCTGTCACCTGTAAACAACAAACAAACCTTCTACTGTCACCTGTAAACAACAAACAAACCTCCTACTGTCACCTGTAAACAACAAACAAACCTCCCACTGTCACCTGTAAACAACAAACAAACCTCCCACTGTCACCTGTAAACAACAAACAAACCTCCTACTGTCACCTGTAAACAACAAACAAACCTCCTACTGTCACCTGTAAACAACAAACAAACCTCATACTGTCACCTGTAAACAACAAACAAACCTCCCACTGTCACCTGTAAACAACAAACAAACCTCCTACTGTCACCTGTAAACAACAAACAAACCTCCTACTGTCACCTGTAAACAACAAACAAACCTCCTACTGTCACCTGTAAACAACAAACAAACCTCCTACTGTCACCTGTAAACAACAAACAAACCTCCCACTGTCACCTGTAAACAACAAACAAACCTCCTACTGTCACCTGTAAACAATAAACACACCTTCTACTGTCACCTGTAAACAACAAACAAACCTACTACTGTCACCTGTAAACAACAAACAACCCTCCCAGTGTCACCTTTAAACAACAAACAACCCTCCCAGTGTCACCTGTAAACAACAAACAACCCTCCCAGTGTCACCTGTAAACAACAAACAAACCTCCTACTGTCACCTGTAAACCACAAACAAACCTCCCACTGTCACCTGTAAACCACAAACAAACCTCCTACTGTCACCTGTAAACCACAAACAAACCTCCTACTATCACCTGTAAACAACAAACAACCCTCCCACTGTCACCTGTAAACAACAAACAACCCTCCTATTGTCACCTGTAAACAACAAACAAACCTCCCACTGTCACCTGTAAACCACAAACAAACCTCCTACTGTCACCTGTAAACCACAAACAAACCTCCTACTGTCACCTGTAAACCACAAACAAACCTCCCACTGTCACCTGTAAACCACAAACAAACCTCCTACTGTCACCTGTAAACCACAAACAAACCTCCTACTATCACCTGTAAACAACAAACAACCCTCCCACTGTCACCTGTAAACAACAAACAACCCTCCTATTGTCACCTGTAAACAACAAACAAACCTCCCACTGTCACCTGTAAACAACAAACAAACCTCCTACTGTCACCTGTAAACCACAAACAAACCTCCCACTGTCACCTGTAAACAACAAACAACCCTCCCACTGTCACCTGTAAACAACAAACAACCCTCCTATTGTCACCTGTAAACAACAAACAAACCTCCCACTGTCACCTGTAAACCACAAACAACCCTCCCACTGTCACCTGTAAACCACAAACAAACCTCCTACTGTCACCTGTAAACAACAAACAACCCTCCCACTGTCACCTGTAAACCACAAACAACCCTCCCACTGTCACCTGTAAACAACAAACAACCCTCCCACTGTCACCTGTAAACCACAAACAAACCTCCCACTGTCACCTGTAAACCACAAACAAACCTCCCACTGTCACCTGTAAACCACAAACAAACCTCCCACTGTCACCTGTAAACCACAAACAACCCTCCCACTGTCACCTGTAAACAACAAACAACCCTCCCACTGTCACCTGTAAACAACAAACAAACCTCCCACTGTCACCTGTAAACAACAAACAACCCTCCTACTGTCACCTGTAAACAACAAACAAACCTCCCACTGTCACCTGTAAACAACAAACAACCCTCCCACTGTCACCTGTAAACAACAAACAACCCTCCCACTGTCACCTGTAAACAACAAACAAACCTCCCACTGTCACCTGTAAACAACAAACAACCCTCCCACTGTCACCTGTAAACAACAAACAAACCTCCCACTGTCACCTGTAAACAACAAACAAACCTCCTACTGTCACCTGTAAACAACAAACAAACCTCCCACTGTCACCTGTAAACAACAAACAACCCTCCCACTGTCACCTGTAAACAACAAACAAACCTCCCACTGTCACCTGTAAACCACAAACAAACCTCCTACTGTCACCTGTAAACAACAAACAAACCTCCTACTGTCACCTGTAAACAACAAACAACCCTCCCACTGTCACCTGTAAACAACAAACAAACCTCCCACTGTCACCTGTAAACAACAAACAACCCTCCTACTGTCACCTGTAAACAACAAACAAACCTCCCACTGTCACCTGTAAACAACAAACAACCCTCCCACTGTCACCTGTAAACAACAAACAAACCTCCCACTGTCACCTGTAAACAACAAACAACCCTCCTACTGTCACCTGTAAACCACAAACAAACCTCCCACTGTCCCTTTAAGGGACCCAGGGTCGACCCCTGAGGAACCTCTGAACTCTAAGCTGCAGCTCCTCTAATGTCCAACAGATGGTGCTGTGATTGAACTGACAGTTTTTCTACAAAGTTAGAAGAGTTTTTACAAGTTGAACACTAGATAATTTATTGTGCGAGGAGTTGAGATCAAAAGTATTTGAAATGTTATTGTTAAAAAGGAGAATGTGTCTTTGGACTCTGCAGTCAGATCTAACACACGTTTTAATGATACAGTATTTTTGAGTGTCAGCAGAGTCTGAATTAACATTTTAATAATTCTAAGACTGAATTCAATATGTAAAACATTTCAGTGTGTTTTATCTTCATCAGGCCTTCAGTTTAAATACAAACAGTACGAACAATCTACGTGAGGTGAATGTGGTTCATGAGAGGCTTTCATCAGCCTGGAACACGTGTCTGTGTGTGTGAGAGAGAAAGTGTATTGATCAGACTATTGATCAGACTATTGATCAGACTATTGACTGGTGGAAAACGTCGACCAGCTGCTGTTTGAGCGGCTCTGACACACTTCCTGTTACCGTGTCGCTGAGGACGCTGAAATAAAAGAGAATATTGCCGTCTAAAAATCACACACGAAGACATCTCAAATATAATTCAGTCGTCACCGTCGATCTCAACCAGAGCTGAAGGTTCAGAGACACAACAGGAAGTCGCTTATTGTGCTGAGTCAGCAGCTGGAGCTGAAACTCACAGATCATTTAAATACTAATACGAGCTAAAAACTCGCTCACAGCTGACTCCATGGAAACAGATTACAGGAACTGTTAAAGCACCACATGTATATTAATCCGCCGCGGAAAATAGTTCCCAACAAATGCAAAACTACAGTGAGCAGCTGTTTTAGGACATTACTAATGAAACTATATATTTGTGTTTTTTAAACATTTATGTCTTCAGTGGGAATCAACGGGCCACAGACAGGAAGTCAGACAGTATTGAGAGACGGACCAACACGCAGATTTGTTAACGACAATTAAAAAATCTTCCAAACCGAATGACGGCGTTTCATTCATTAACCCTGAAGACACAGCGAGTGGACAAACGAACCAACGTGTTGGTCGACAGGTAAACTTACATTTATTTTGTAAATCTACACCCCCGGTATAAAAGGTGCCATATATCACTATTATGTTATAATACAATTATAACACCAGATGTGTCGTTAGTGACTGACTCCGTACCTCATCCAGGATTCTGTTTTTGGCTCGTGTGATGGCAGCGTTCAGGACGTTGATCCAGGACTCTTTCTCCTCCGGACTGACAGCCAGGAAGACCAGGTTAGGAACCTACAACACACATGATGCGTTATTGTCTTATTGTTCCAGGTGAAATGTTGGGTTATGTATAAATCCTGAGGACATGGATCAGTCAATCAAACAGTGATCCTGTAAATACAGTCAGCTACACAGTATTAGCTCTTAGCGACAGTTAGCTTTGTTTGAGCTTGTTAAATGTCATGAAAGAGTTTCTGCCTGATTATCTGATGTGAATTGAGACGCTTCATTTAATTGTTAAATATATGTTGTTAGCATGTTCAAGCTTGTTGTACCTCGGTGTTAACTTGTTATTCGATTGTTTTTTATAGTCGGCTTCTTTTAGCATGTAAGCAACTTGTTTCTTTGTTGTTAGTATGTTTTAGTGTGTTCTTAGCTTTTTGTTAGCATGTTGTTAGCTTGTTGTACCTTTGTGTTAACTTGTTATTCAATAGTTTTTTTTAAAGTCGGCTTCTTTAAGCATGTTAGCAACTTGTTTCTTTGTCGTTAGTATGTTTTAGTGTGTTCTTAGCTAGCTGTAGATTGTTGTTAGCTTGTTGTACCTTTGTGTTAACTTGTTATTCAATAGTTTTTTTAAAGTCGGCTTCTTTAAGCATGTTAGCAACTTGTTTCTTTGTCGTTAGTATGTTTTAGTGTGTTCTTAGCTAGCTGTAGATTGTTGTTAGCTTGTTGTACCTCGGTGTTAACTTGGTTTTTGATTGATTTTAAGTCTGCTGCTTTTAGCATGTTAGCAACTTGTTTCTTTGTTGTTAGTATGTTTTAGCGTGTTCTTAGCTAGCTGTAGCTTAGTTAGTGTGTTATTAGCTTGTTGTACCGAAGCGTTAACTTGGTATTCGATTGTTTCTTTCCATTTAACTTTCTCTGATATGTTCTCCTCTGGTTGTATAGAAGTCTATGAGAAAATGACTCTACTTCTCTCTTGATTTATTACCTCAGTAAACATTGTAAACATGAGTTTATGGTCTCAATCTCTAGTTTCAAGTCTTCTTCAAACAACTATTGTCTATGTAAAGAAATGGTGGGGTAGCACTTTAGCCGCTCTTAGCACTGTTAGCGGTGTTAGCAGCCGTGTGGAGGCAACAGAAATACTCTGATTATTGAATTCAGCATCTTTTAATATTTTTAAAGCTGATTCTGATTTATGTCTGACAGAAAATACACTGAGGAGCAATGACTGAACGAAAATGCTGACATCACACATTAACCAATCACAGGGCAGAACACACACACACACACACACACTGTTTTCTGCAGCCTCAGGGGGAGACACATCACCAGATGGCTGAGAGTGTGTGAGTCTGTGTGTGTGTGTGTGTGTAATAGAAGCTGCCACCTGTCTGCAGGACACCTGATCCCTCCCCAGGGCATTCTGGGTATTTGTGGGATGGCCTGCTGTGTGTGTGTGTGTGTGTGTGTGTGTGTGTGTGTGTGTGTGGTACAAAGCAGAAGCTCCACCTGTTTACAGTCCGTCACTGATTCTGTTTGTTCACATTTCATGTAGAAACTGATCTAAAAATACAAGTGTTTGCTGTCTGAGGTGTAAATGTAGCTGTGAGGATGTGTGTGTGTCTGTGTGTGTGTGTGTGTGTGTGTGTGTGTGTGTGTGTGTGTGTGTGTGTGTGTGTGTGTGTGTGTGTGTGTGTGTGTGTGTGTGTGTGTGTGTGTGTGTGTGTGTGTGTGTGTGTGTGTGTGTGTGTGTGTGTGTGTGTGTGTGTGTGTGTGTGTGTGTGTGTGTGACCTTTCTCACATTTCTACATGAAGCCAACACAAATTATTTGACTGGAGCTCTTTTAATCACTTCTTCTTCTGTGGTGCTTTAACCAGCTGTTTATATCAGACCAGTCAGCTGTTATTTTGTCATTTTATAAAAATTCAGTTCAGATTTGAGCTGAATTTGGAAACTTTAGAGTTTAATGTTTAACTTTAGGGCTGCTGAAATAAAACACTGATATGTCCTCACAGACAGACAAACAGACAGACAGACGGATGGAGAGAGAGACAGGTGTACAGACAGACAGACAGACAGGTGTAGGGAGAGACAGACAGACAGACAGACAGACGGATGGAGAGAGAGACAGGTGTACAGACAGACAGACAGACAGGTGTAGGGAGAGACAGACAGACAGGTGTAGGGAGAGACAGACAGACAGACAGACAGAGAGAGAGAGAGAGAGAGAGAGAGACAGACAGACAGACAGGTGTAGGGAGAGACAGACAGACAGACAGACAGACAGACAGAGAGAGAGAGAGAGAGAGAGAGAGAGAGACAGACAGACAGGTGTAGGGAGAGACAGACAGACAGACAGACAGACAGAGAGAGAGAGAGAGAGACAGACAGACAGACAGGTGTACAGAGAGACAGAAAGACGGGTGTAGGGAGAGACAGACAGACAGACAGGTGTACCGTGTTTCCAGGTGAGCTGCAGCGCTGCAGTCTGAACTTGCTGTGGTTCTTCTTGCTCCGACTCTTGTTCTTCCTGATCTCCTCACAGCGCTCATAGTCAGACAGGTCCAACACCTCGTCAGCTCGACCCAACTCCTTCACCTGCAGGGGACACACAGGTTAATGCTAAGCTACGCTAACACATCCAGTGAGAGTGATGTCTATCTGAACACCTGAGAAGAAGAGAAGAAGAGAAGAGAAGAAGAGAAGGATAGTGTTGAACTGCTCCTTTAATTAAATCATGCTGCAGGTTTTCTTTCAAATAAAATGTAAATACAGTCAAATACAGTAGAAGAAGACTTTACAGACAGTCAGTACCTGAACAGGTAGAGAACAGAGTACCTGAACAGGTAGAGAACAGAGTACCTGAACAGGTAGTGAACAGAGTACCTGAGCAGGTAGTGAACAGAGTACCTGAACAGGTAGAGAACAGAGTACCTGAACAGGTAGTGAACAGAGTACCTGAACAGGTAGAGAACAGAGTACCTGAACAGGTAGTGAACAGAGTACCTGAACAGGTAGAGAACAGAGTACCTGAACAGGTAGTGAACAGAGTACCTGAACAGGTAGTGAACAGAGTACCTGAACAGGTAGTGAACAGAGTACCTGAACAGGTAGAGAACAGAGTACCTGAACAGGTAGTGAACAGAGTACCTGAACAGGTAGAGAACAGAGTACCTGAACAGGTAGTGAACAGAGTACCTGAACAGGTAGTGAACAGAGTACCTGAACAGGTAGTGAACAGAGTACCTGAATAGGTAGTGAACAGAGTACCTGAGCAGGTAGTGAACAGAGTACCTGAACAGGTAGAGAACAGAGTACCTGAACAGGTAGTGAACAGAGTACCTGAACAGGTAGAGAACAGAGTACCTGAACAGGTAGTGAACAGAGTACCTGAACAGGTAGAGAACAGAGTACCTGAACAGGTAGTGAACAGAGTACCTGAACAGGTAGAGAACAGAGTACCTGAACAGGTAGTAAACAGAGTACCTGAACAGGTAGTGAACAGAGTACCTGAACAGGTAGAGAACAGAGTACCTGAACAGGTAGTAAACAGAGTACCTGAACAGGTAGTGAACAGAGTACCTGAGCAGGTAGTGAACAGAGTACCTGAACAGGTAGAGAACAGAGTACCTGAACAGGTAGAGAACAGAGTACCTGAACAGGTAGTGAACAGAGTACCTGAACAGGTAGAGAACAGAGTACCTGAACAGGTAGTAAACAGAGTACCTGAACAGGTAGTGAACAGAGTACCTGAACAGGTAGAGAACAGAGTACCTGAACAGGTAGTAAACAGAGTACCTGAACAGGTAGTGAACAGAGTACCTGAGCAGGTAGTGAACAGAGTACCTGAACAGGTAGTAAACAGAGTACCTGAACAGGTAGTGAACAGAGTACCTGAGCAGGTAGTGAACAGAGTACCTGAACAAGTAGTGAACAGAGTACCTGAACAGGTAGTGAACAGAGTACCTGAACAGGTAGAGAACAGAGTACCTGAACAGGTAGTGAACAGAGTACCTGAACAGGTAGTGAACAGAGTACCTGAACAGGTAGTGAACAGAGTACCTGAACAAGTAGTGAACAGAGTACCTGAACAAGTAGTGAACAGAGTACCTGAACCAGTAGTGAACAGAGTACCTGAACCAGTAGTGAACAGAGTACCTGAACAAGTAGTGAACAGAGTACCTGAACAGGTAGTGAACAGAGTACCTCAGCAGGTAGTAAACAGAGTACCTGAGCAGGTAGTGAACAGAGTACCTGAACAGGTAGTGAACAGAGTACCTGAGCAGGTAGTGAACAGAGTACCTGAACAAGTAGTGAACAGAGTACCTGAACAAGTAGTGAACAGAGTACCTGAACAAGTAGTGAACAGAGTACCTGAACAGGTAGTGAACAGAGTACCTGAACAGGTAGAGAACACAGTACCTGAACAGGTAGAGAACAGAGTACCTGAGCAGGTAGTGAACAGAGTACCTGAACAAGTAGTGAACAGAGTACCTGAACAAGTAGTGAACAGAGTACCTGAACAGGTAGTGAACAGAGTACCTGAACAGGTAGTGAACAGAGTACCTGAACAGGTAGTGAACAGAGTACCTGAGCAGGTAGTGAACAGAGTACATGAACAGGTAGTGAACAGAGTACCTGAATAGGTAGTGAACAGAGTACCTGAGCAGGTAGTGAACAGAGTACCTGAACAGGTAGAGAACAGAGTGCCTGAACAGGTAGTGAACAGAGTACCTGAACAGGTAGTGAACAGAGTACCTGAATAGGTAGTGAACAGAGTACCTGAGCAGGTAGTGAACAGAGTACCTGAACAGGTAGAGAACAGAGTACCTGAACAGGTAGTGAACAGAGTACCTGAACAGGTAGAGAACAGAGTACCTGAACAGGTAGTGAACAGAGTACCTGAACAGGTAGAGAACAGAGTACCTGAACAGGTAGTGAACAGAGTACCTGAACAGGTAGAGAACAGAGTACCTGAACAGGTAGTAAACAGAGTACCTGAACAGGTAGTGAACAGAGTACCTGAACAGGTAGAGAACAGAGTACCTGAACAGGTAGTAAACAGAGTACCTGAACAGGTAGTGAACAGAGTACCTGAGCAGGTAGTGAACAGAGTACCTGAACAGGTAGAGAACAGAGTACCTGAACAGGTAGAGAACAGAGTACCTGAACAGGTAGTGAACAGAGTACCTGAACAGGTAGAGAACAGAGTACCTGAACAGGTAGTAAACAGAGTACCTGAACAGGTAGTGAACAGAGTACCTGAACAGGTAGAGAACAGAGTACCTGAACAGGTAGTAAACAGAGTACCTGAACAGGTAGTGAACAGAGTACCTGAGCAGGTAGTGAACAGAGTACCTGAACAGGTAGTAAACAGAGTACCTGAACAGGTAGTGAACAGAGTACCTGAGCAGGTAGTGAACAGAGTACCTGAACAAGTAGTGAACAGAGTACCTGAACAGGTAGTGAACAGAGTACCTGAACAGGTAGAGAACAGAGTACCTGAACAGGTAGTGAACAGAGTACCTGAACAGGTAGTGAACAGAGTACCTGAACAGGTAGTGAACAGAGTACCTGAACAAGTAGTGAACAGAGTACCTGAACAAGTAGTGAACAGAGTACCTGAACCAGTAGTGAACAGAGTACCTGAACCAGTAGTGAACAGAGTACCTGAACAAGTAGTGAACAGAGTACCTGAACAGGTAGTGAACAGAGTACCTCAGCAGGTAGTAAACAGAGTACCTGAGCAGGTAGTGAACAGAGTACCTGAACAGGTAGTGAACAGAGTACCTGAGCAGGTAGTGAACAGAGTACCTGAACAAGTAGTGAACAGAGTACCTGAACAAGTAGTGAACAGAGTACCTGAACAAGTAGTGAACAGAGTACCTGAACAGGTAGTGAACAGAGTACCTGAACAGGTAGAGAACACAGTACCTGAACAGGTAGAGAACAGAGTACCTGAGCAGGTAGTGAACAGAGTACCTGAACAAGTAGTGAACAGAGTACCTGAACAAGTAGTGAACAGAGTACCTGAACAGGTAGTGAACAGAGTACCTGAACAGGTAGTGAACAGAGTACCTGAACAGGTAGTGAACAGAGTACCTGAGCAGGTAGTGAACAGAGTACATGAACAGGTAGTGAACAGAGTACCTGAATAGGTAGTGAACAGAGTACCTGAGCAGGTAGTGAACAGAGTACCTGAACAGGTAGAGAACAGAGTGCCTGAACAGGTAGTGAACAGAGTACCTGAACAGGTAGTGAACAGAGTACCTGAATAGGTAGTGAACAGAGTACCTGAGCAGGTAGTGAACAGAGTACCTGAACAGGTAGAGAACAGAGTACCTGAACAGGTAGAGAACAGAGTGCCTGAACAGGTAGTGAACAGAGTACCTGAATAGGTAGTGAACAGAGTACCTGAACAGGTAGAGAACAGAGTACCTGAACAGGTAGTGAACAGAGTACCTGAGCAGGTAGTGAACAGAGTACCTGAACAGGTAGAGAACAGAGTACCTGAGCAGGTAGAGAACAGAGTACCTGAACAGGTAGTGAACAGAGTGCCTGAACAGGTAGAGAACAGAGTGCCTGAACAGGTAGTGAACAGAGTACCTGAACAGGTAGTGAACAGAGTACCTGAACAGGTAGAGAACAGAGTACCTGAACAGGTAGAGAACAGAGTGCCTGAACAGGTAGTGAACAGAGTACCTGAATAGGTAGTGAACAGAGTGCCTGAACAGGTAGTGAACAGAGTACCTGAACAAGTAGTGAACAGAGTACCTGAACAGGTAGAGAACAGAGTACCTGAACAGGTAGTAAACAGAGTACCTGAACAGGTAGTGAACAGAGTACCTGAGCAGGTAGTGAACAGAGTACCTGAGCAGGTAGTGAACAGAGTACCTGAGCAGGTAGTGAACAGAGTACCTGAGCAGGTAGTGAACAGAGTACCTGAACAAGTAGTGAACAGAGTACCTGAACAGGTAGTGAACAGAGTACCTGAACAGGTAGAGAACAGAGTACCTGAACAGGTAGTGAACAGAGTACCTGAACAGGTAGTGAACAGAGTACCTGAACAGGTAGTGAACAGAGTACCTGAACAAGTAGTGAACAGAGTACCTGAACAAGTAGTGAACAGAGTACCTGAACCAGTAGTGAACAGAGTACCTGAACCAGTAGTGAACAGAGTACCTGAACAAGTAGTGAACAGAGTACCTGAACAGGTAGTGAACAGAGTACCTCAGCAGGTAGTAAACAGAGTACCTGAGCAGGTAGTGAACAGAGTACCTGAACAGGTAGTGAACAGAGTACCTGAGCAGGTAGTGAACAGAGTACCTGAACAAGTAGTGAACAGAGTACCTGAACAAGTAGTGAACAGAGTACCTGAACAAGTAGTGAACAGAGTACCTGAACAGGTAGTGAACAGAGTACCTGAACAGGTAGAGAACACAGTACCTGAACAGGTAGAGAACAGAGTACCTGAGCAGGTAGTGAACAGAGTACCTGAACAAGTAGTGAACAGAGTACCTGAACAAGTAGTGAACAGAGTACCTGAACAGGTAGTGAACAGAGTACCTGAACAGGTAGTGAACAGAGTACCTGAACAGGTAGTGAACAGAGTACCTGAGCAGGTAGTGAACAGAGTACATGAACAGGTAGTGAACAGAGTACCTGAATAGGTAGTGAACAGAGTACCTGAGCAGGTAGTGAACAGAGTACCTGAACAGGTAGAGAACAGAGTGCCTGAACAGGTAGTGAACAGAGTACCTGAACAGGTAGTGAACAGAGTACCTGAATAGGTAGTGAACAGAGTACCTGAGCAGGTAGTGAACAGAGTACCTGAACAGGTAGAGAACAGAGTACCTGAACAGGTAGTGAACAGAGTACCTGAACAGGTAGAGAACAGAGTACCTGAACAGGTAGTGAACAGAGTACCTGAACAGGTAGAGAACAGAGTACCTGAACAGGTAGTGAACAGAGTACCTGAACAGGTAGAGAACAGAGTACCTGAACAGGTAGTAAACAGAGTACCTGAACAGGTAGTGAACAGAGTACCTGAACAGGTAGAGAACAGAGTACCTGAACAGGTAGTAAACAGAGTACCTGAACAGGTAGTGAACAGAGTACCTGAGCAGGTAGTGAACAGAGTACCTGAACAGGTAGAGAACAGAGTACCTGAACAGGTAGAGAACAGAGTACCTGAACAGGTAGTGAACAGAGTACCTGAACAGGTAGAGAACAGAGTACCTGAACAGGTAGTAAACAGAGTACCTGAACAGGTAGTGAACAGAGTACCTGAACAGGTAGAGAACAGAGTACCTGAACAGGTAGTAAACAGAGTACCTGAACAGGTAGTGAACAGAGTACCTGAGCAGGTAGTGAACAGAGTACCTGAACAGGTAGTAAACAGAGTACCTGAACAGGTAGTGAACAGAGTACCTGAACAGGTAGTAAACAGAGTACCTGAACAGGTAGTGAACAGAGTACCTGAGCAGGTAGTGAACAGAGTACCTGAACAAGTAGTGAACAGAGTACCTGAACAGGTAGTGAACAGAGTACCTGAACAGGTAGAGAACAGAGTACCTGAACAGGTAGTGAACAGAGTACCTGAACAGGTAGTGAACAGAGTACCTGAACAGGTAGTGAACAGAGTACCTGAACAAGTAGTGAACAGAGTACCTGAACAAGTAGTGAACAGAGTACCTGAGCAGGTAGTGAACAGAGTACCTGAGCAGGTAGTAAACAGAGTACCTGAGCAGGTAGTGAACAGAGTACCTGAACAGGTAGTGAACAGAGTACCTGAACAAGTAGTGAACAGAGTACCTGAACCAGTAGTGAACAGAGTACCTGAACAAGTAGTGAACAGAGTACCTGAGCAAGTAGTGAACAGAGTACCTGAACAAGTAGTGAACAGAGTACCTGAACAAGTAGTGAACAGAGTACCTGAGCAGGTAGTGAACAGAGTACCTGAGCAGGTAGTAAACAGAGTACCTGAACAAGTAGTGAACAGAGTACCTGAACCAGTAGTGAACAGAGTACCTGAACAAGTAGTGAACAGAGTACCTGAACAGGTAGTGAACAGAGTACCTCAGCAGGTAGTAAACAGAGTACCTGAGCAGGTAGTAAACAGAGTACCTGAGCAGGTAGTGAACAGAGTACCTGAACAGGTAGTGAACAGAGTACCTGAGCAGGTAGTGAACAGAGTACCTGAACAAGTAGTGAACAGAGTACCTGAACAAGTAGTGAACAGAGTACCTGAACAAGTAGTGAACAGAGTACCTGAACAGGTAGTGAACAGAGTACCTGAACAGGTAGAGAACACAGTACCTGAACAGGTAGAGAACAGAGTACCTGAGCAGGTAGTGAACAGAGTACCTGAACAGGTAGTCAACAGAGTACCTGAGCAGGTAGTGAACAGAGTACCTGAACAGGTAGAGAACAGAGTACCTGAACAGGTAGTGAACAGAGTACCTGAACAGGTAGAGAACAGAGTACCTGAGCAGGTGGAGAACAGAGTACCTGAGCAGGTAGAGAACAGAGTACCTGAACAGGTAGTGAACAGAGTGCCTGAATAGGTAGTGAACAGAGTACCTGAACAGGTAGTGAACAGAGTACCTGAACAGGTAGAGAACAGAGTACCTGAACAGGTAGAGAACAGAGTGCCTGAATAGGTAGTGAACAGAGTACCTGAACAGGTAGAGAACAGAGTACCTGAACAGGTAGAGAACAGAGTGCCTGAACAGGTAGTGAACAGAGTACCTGAATAGGTAGTGAACAGAGTACCTGAACAGGTAGAGAACAGAGTACCTGAACAGGTAGTGAACAGAGTACCTGAGCAGGTAGTGAACAGAGTACCTGAACAGGTAGAGAACAGAGTACCTGAGCAGGTAGAGAACAGAGTACCTGAACAGGTAGTGAACAGAGTGCCTGAACAGGTAGAGAACAGAGTGCCTGAACAGGTAGTGAACAGAGTACCTGAACAGGTAGTGAACAGAGTACCTGAACAGGTAGAGAACAGAGTACCTGAACAGGTAGAGAACAGAGTGCCTGAACAGGTAGTGAACAGAGTACCTGAATAGGTAGTGAACAGAGTGCCTGAACAGGTAGTGAACAGAGTACCTGAACAAGTAGTGAACAGAGTACCTGAACAGGTAGAGAACAGAGTACCTGAACAGGTAGTAAACAGAGTACCTGAACAGGTAGTGAACAGAGTACCTGAGCAGGTAGTGAACAGAGTACCTGAGCAGGTAGTGAACAGAGTACCTGAGCAGGTAGTGAACAGAGTACCTGAGCAGGTAGTGAACAGAGTACCTGAACAAGTAGTGAACAGAGTACCTGAACAGGTAGTGAACAGAGTACCTGAACAGGTAGAGAACAGAGTACCTGAACAGGTAGTGAACAGAGTACCTGAACAGGTAGTGAACAGAGTACCTGAACAGGTAGTGAACAGAGTACCTGAACAAGTAGTGAACAGAGTACCTGAACAAGTAGTGAACAGAGTACCTGAGCAGGTAGTGAACAGAGTACCTGAGCAGGTAGTAAACAGAGTACCTGAGCAGGTAGTGAACAGAGTACCTGAACAGGTAGTGAACAGAGTACCTGAACAGGTAGTGAACAGAGTACCTGAACAAGTAGTGAACAGAGTACCTGAACCAGTAGTGAACAGAGTACCTGAACCAGTAGTGAACAGAGTACCTGAACAAGTAGTGAACAGAGTACCTGAACAGGTAGTGAACAGAGTACCTCAGCAGGTAGTAAACAGAGTACCTGAGCAGGTAGTGAACAGAGTACCTGAACAGGTAGTGAACAGAGTACCTGAGCAGGTAGTGAACAGAGTACCTGAACAAGTAGTGAACAGAGTACCTGAACAAGTAGTGAACAGAGTACCTGAACAAGTAGTGAACAGAGTACCTGAACAGGTAGTGAACAGAGTACCTGAACAGGTAGAGAACACAGTACCTGAACAGGTAGAGAACAGAGTACCTGAGCAGGTAGTGAACAGAGTACCTGAACAAGTAGTGAACAGAGTACCTGAACAAGTAGTGAACAGAGTACCTGAACAGGTAGTGAACAGAGTACCTGAACAGGTAGTGAACAGAGTACCTGAACAGGTAGTGAACAGAGTACCTGAGCAGGTAGTGAACAGAGTACATGAACAGGTAGTGAACAGAGTACCTGAATAGGTAGTGAACAGAGTACCTGAGCAGGTAGTGAACAGAGTACCTGAACAGGTAGAGAACAGAGTGCCTGAACAGGTAGTGAACAGAGTACCTGAACAGGTAGTGAACAGAGTACCTGAATAGGTAGTGAACAGAGTACCTGAGCAGGTAGTGAACAGAGTACCTGAGCAGGTAGTGAACAGAGTACCTGAACAGGTAGAGAACAGAGTGCCTGAACAGGTAGTGAACAGAGTACCTGAACAGGTAGAGAACAGAGTGCCTGAACAGGTAGTGAACAGAGTACATGAATAGGTAGTGAACAGAGTACCTGAGCAGGTAGTGAACAGAGTGCCTGAACAGGTAGTGAACAGAGTACCTGAACAGGTAGTGAACAGAGTACCTGAGCAGGTAGTGAACAGAGTACCTGAACAAGTAGTGAACAGAGTACATGAATAGGTAGTGAACAGAGTACCTGAACAGGTAGTGAACAGAGTACATGAATAGGTAGTGAACAGAGTACCTGAACAGGTAGTGAACAGAGTACATGAATAGGTAGTGAACATTGGTTCATATTTGTTGACAGTTTGCAGGTAAACACATTGAACTGCTGCTGCTTCAGGTGGCTGTGTAACACACACACACACACACACACACTGTGGCTTCTGCAGGTAAACCTTCAGCTCATTGATCTCCATGGAAACAGCATCCATTATTAAGCAGCTTTAAACTGAGACTTCCTGGGAGAGAGGCCACGCCCACCACACACACACACACACTGGTTAAACTGTGTTTCCTGTTACAGACTGCAGCTCTGAGGTAAGTGACATCACCATACGACACACAGCATGACGTTCACATTAATGTGGACAGGAAGTGATGTGAACCTTTAGTTCCTCTGAATATTCCTCTGATGATGATGATGATGACTCTCACACACACACACACGCACACACAGTTTTCTTTGTTCCTGTTTTTAACAAAGTGTGTGAAACTAAAACTTGTCTCATAAATCTCCAGAACAGTAAATTAAATGATCAATCTGCCCGTCATCAGACATTCAAGTGCCGACTATTAAAAATAATATTTCTTAATTTCCAGCTTCTTAAATGTTTTGTATCAGGAAACCAAAGACACCTGAAGGCATCGCACTGGACTCACAGGATAAAGGAAATCTGCAGCTTTAAAGATGATAAATTGTCGTTAACACAATTATTCAATGTATTATAATCAATAAATGATTTATGGGTGTAAAAAGACACAGATATAAAACAGCTGAAGAAGAAGAAGAAGAGACGCCAGAAATCAGAAAACTGTCGACTCTTAGAGGAAGTTTTATTTTGGTAAATCTAAAGCAGATGTGGTCAGTGTGTGTGTGTGTGTGTGTGTGTGTGTGTGTGTGTGTGTGTGTGTGTGTGTGGTTTCTATTCCTGCTGAGACAGGAAGTGTCACGAACCACAGAAGCAGAAGTCTGAACCTCGTCGACAGACAGAGACGGACAGATGTCCTAATATGGTCGTGCGACAGTTTTCATGATGTGTCCCCTGACAGCTGATCATGTGACAGCTGATCATGTGACAGCTGATCATGTGACAGCTGATCATGTGACAGCTGATCACAGCTGATATCAGAGAGAGGAACCGATGAACTTCAGATGATGTGGAGCTCTGAGATAATCAATACAACTGATCGCTTTAAAATCGGAACTCGATGTGGATCAGATCTGCTCCAACAATCCTTCTCTGGTTCTCTGTGCTCAGGAACATGTGGGGTTCCTGAGGAGAACGTCCTGGGACCTCAGTTCTCTTTATTAAACCTCAAGAGAAACACTCAAATATTTAAATTTAACACCGTTGTTCTTTCATCTCTGTGTGTCAAGACAGTTACGTGTATAGCCTAGCTTAGCACAAAGACAAAGCAGAGGGAGACTGTTAGCCTAGCTTAGCACAAAGACAAAGCAGAGGGAGACTGTTAGCCTAGCTTAGCACAAAGACTGGAAGCAGAGGGAGACTGTTAGCCTAGCTTAGCACAAAGACTGGAAGCAGAGGGAGACTGTTAGCCTAGCTTAGCACAAAGACTGGAAGCAGAGGGAGATTGCTAGCCTAGCCACGAATATAAGAAGACTTATTGAGATTATTTCAGATAAAGGTTCTAACGAGACATTCTGCAGCAGATAAAGGTTCTAACGGGACGTTCTGCAGCAGATAAAGGTTCTAACGGGACGTTCTGCAGCAGATAAAGGTTCTAACGGGACGTTCTGCAGCAGATAAAGGTTCTAACGGGACGTTCTGCAGAAGATAACGGTTCTCTGAGGACGTTCTGCAGCAGATAAAGGTTCTAACGCGACGTTCTGCAGAAGATAACGGTTTCAACGGGACGTTCTGCAGCAGATAAAGGTTCTAACGGGACGTTCTGCAGAAGATAACGGTTCTCTGAGGACGTTCTGCAGCAGATAAAGGTTCTAACGCGACGTTCTGCAGAAGATAACGGTTTCAACGGGACGTTCTGCAGCAGATAAAGGTTCTAACAGGATGTTCTACAGCAGATAAAGGTTCTCTGAGGACATTCCGCCCTGTGTGTGGTGCTGCAGTGAAACCGGAGCTCTCTGTGTGTCTGCAGCTCAAACTGAAACTCGACTCCTGCAGAACGTCGCTGTAGAAAGTGGAAGAGAAACTTTGTGTTTCCAGTCGGAACCACAACAGAACACTGAGGAACATAATAAATACTACACAGAGTACTCACAAGTACTGTGATGTACTCAGCTAACAGTATATGATTATCTATAGATTCTTTATATCTCACAAAGAGTTTAAAGTGATTCATTTATTTATTAAAAAGCTGCACTGTCCCTTTAAATCTGTTACAGTTAACGAGGTTAACGAGCAGCGATGACATCACAGGTGATGTCTCACTGCCATCCGTCTCACGAGTCAGAAATGTGTCCGTTCTGATCGGTTCCAATAATTAATCTATAATCAATGGGTGTCAGTCACCTGTAGGCCCCGCCCCCCTCTGACTCACCTCTTTCTCACAGACGAACAGCTGATCTCCCCTCAGAACCACAAAGCGGTTCTTCCAGATCTCTCTGAAGATCCCTTTACCGCAGAACTTCCGGATCCAGCCGACCTTATCGGGCTGAACGTGCGGCGACGAGTCCTGCGCCCCCTGAACAGGAAAAAGGAAACAGGAAGCTGTCAGAGGAGCATCACCAGAGCAGGTGAACTATTGAATTAACACACAAGCTTCTTCTTCTGTCATTTCAGACGTTTAAAGTGAATCCAAGTGAGATTTCAGTTTGTAGTTTTCACCAAACTCCATCAAAAAAAGCTGAATTTTATTAGTCTGACGTCCAAGAATTAAGAAATATACGTTCTGCTGACGTTCTGCTGATGTTCTGTTCACGTTCTTCTGACCTTCTGCTGACGTTCTCCTGACGTTCTGTTGACGTTCTCCTGATGTTCTGCTGACGTTCTGTTGACGTTCTTCTGATGTTCTCCTGACGTTCTGTTGACGTTCTTCTGACGTTCTGCTGACGTTCTCCTGACGTTCTCCTGACGTTCTCCTGACGTTCTGCTGACGTTCTCCTGACATTCTGCTGACGTTCTCCTGACGTTCAGCTGACGTTCTGTTGGCGTTCTCCTGATGTTCTGTTGACGTTCTTCTGACGTTCTGCTGACGTTCTGCTGGCGTTCTGTTGACATTCTCCTGACGTTCTTCTGATGTTCTCCTGACGTTCTCCTGACGTTCTTCTGACGTTCTCCTGATGTTCTGCTGACGTTCTCCTGACGTTCTGCTGACGTTCTCCTGACGTTCTTCTGACGTTCTCCTGATGTTCTGCTGACGTTCTGCTGACTTTCTCCTGATGTTCTGTTGACGTTCTTCTGACGTTCTGCTGACGTTCTGCTGGCGTTCTGTTGACATTCTCCTGACGTTCTTCTGATGTTCTCCTGACGTTCTGTTGACGTTCTTCTGACGTTCTGCTGGCGTTCTGTTGACGTTCTGCTGACGTTCTTCTGACGTTCTCCTGATGTTCTGCTGACGTTCTGCTAACGTTCTCCTGATGTTAAACAGCCTTTAGGCTGAATATTCCCGATGTGATTCCTGATGTAAAGTAGTTTGTTCTTTCTGCAGCGTCTCCGCCTTTAAACCTTAGAACTACACAGAAAAACTACAAATACCAAACAGCTGCTGTAAACCGGACTTATTCAGACATTTTGATATTTTATTAATCCTGACTTCTTTAAATACTTTAAATCAGTTTGATATCAGAACAGAAGCTCTGGTGGAACCAACATATTTCAGATAATCTTTATAATAACAATCATACTAATGGAGTATAATAATGATTAATTCTTGTTAATAATAATAATAATAATAATAATAATATATTAATAAATGACTTTTTTTTTGTTCCTCTTTTTCTCTCTCAGTTATTTAACTTTCACTCCAGATCTGA
>JAVDOI010000063.1:751764-789264 GCA_032191485.1 Leptoclinus maculatus | reverse complement strand
GAAATATCAATTAAACTCTAAGGGAACATTAAGGAAACAATAAGGAGGAAAGAGGAAAGAGATAGTTAAATGAGAATTAAAAGCAAACAAAAAGAAGAAAAACTGGAGGAAACATTCAGAAAAATCAAAGAAACCTGAAAGAAATATGAACCAACCAGTAAATAAGAATTCATTAAAAGTGAACATCAGGAACATTTAAATGGATTAAAGGAACATGTTGATGTTTGAACTTTGCTCTGATGGAAACTAAAAAAAACATTCAGTCCAAACTTTTTTTTAAATGCCGTCCAATCAGGTGCCACGTTCACATTCTAATAAATCACAATATGTTTCACATCACAGCTGTTTAAAAAAGTTTGGTTCCATATTTATTATGAAAGATAGATAACTGAAAAAAATTCTCAGAAATATCTTAAAGTTATTACTTTTTAATCTCATAATAATAATAATTTAATAATGATTTACAAAGTCATAATAATAAAACAGCAAACGTTTTTGATGTATTCAGTCAAATTACTGATTATTATTTCTCCCACCCTGACCGTCAGGGACGCCTCTGATTGGCTCCCATCATCTGTCAGTCACACTGAGTGTTTCACAGATGTCGTACCGCCCTCCCCCTGATGGGGGCGCTGCAGTCAGTTCACACAGACGGCAGGGCCGAGGTCAAAGGTCAGCACGTGTCCTTCAATCCGACCAATCTAGCACTCTCCTCCCACAGCTTCCTCGCCACAAAGTCGTCCCGCCCCTCTGGAGCCGCCTCCTTCTCTGCACAGTCACTGACAACGAAACAAGAACAAAACTTGTTTTTGTGACTTACAAGTACACGCCATTGGTTTACATTCATTCCATAGAAACGGATTCAAAACTATAACACAAAGAAGCTCAGAGAACTGTTGTGACCGACTAGTGCTAGCAGGTTAGCCGTTAGCTTACCAGCTACAATAGTTCATCTTTAACCCCAGGAGTACTTGCTACGTCACCAAACTTTTAGCTCCGCCTATTTTAGGAAAACATTTTGATACATTTAAGCCTTAAATATAATATCTTCCTGCTGTTTGTCCTCATATTGAGTCCTCATAATGTAGCTATTACAGATTAATACACACTCTAAAAAAGTCTTTAAAAAAAAAAAGGCATAAACCCCTCCCCCACACCTAAAGTATCGTCCCGATTGGCCCTCCAGACCCGGCGTCACGGCGCAGTACACGGTGGTCTGACATCCCTGACTGGGGGTCTTCATGAGCAGCAGGGAGGGGAGTCTCAGCAGCGCCCCCAGCATGGGGAACCAGCCCTCCACGTGACGACCCAGTTCGGTCCGGATCACACCCGGGTGGAGACAGAACGACGACACACCGGAGCCTGAAGGGAGACACCGAGGTCAGTGTCAGCAGGCAGAAACAACGGGCTACTGTCAGTCCATTAATATATTTATCTGGTGTGTAGTGTTTGTGGGGACCTCGTAGTGTGTCGAATATTTAGCGTTTGTGGGGACCTCTTAGAGGTCATCCAAAGTTATCAACATTTTCACAGTAGTACAAAGAGTACTACTTTTCCAGACTCCCCCCCCCCCAAAGTAGTACATATCAACATTTTTATCACATTACATGACAGAGGTCTAGATTTTAGGAGTCCCAACTATAGACACAAACACAATAATATGTATATAGAAGATATGTATCCAACAATTTATTATTAAACCCACTTTAAAAGTGCAACCCACACTCTACAACAGACCTGGAAAAAAGTATTCAATATATATGTCGCCAACCATAAACAAATTATGATGTTTTAATATTGTTCATGGTACTTCAAGTCACAAAGACAATTATTGTCCGATTGTTCATGGTAGTTCAAGTCACAACCTTTAATAGTTGATCATGTTCACAGCTTTGAAGGTCTTCCTTTTTTAGTTTGTGCTGAGTCAGTTTCTGATGTTTCAGAAGTTGATAGCGAGTCGGGAACAGCTCACTGCACACCGGGCACTGGTGCAATTTCTGCCAATGTTGTTGTTTCATTTATGGCAAGAGCCATTTCGCGAAATTTCAAGACATCAGCAAACGAATCGACCAGCGATTGGCACGCCATCCTTGCTTCGTTGTCTGCGTGTCAACATCCGGCATGTATGGCGCAAAGGATGTTGGGATATGGTGTTGGCGCTAAAACGCGGTGCTGTTCGCTTGAGCCCGAGATCTTCAATTATAAAAAAAAAATTCAAGTTCCGTTCACCGAAAAATATCGTCATTTTACGAAACTTTAAAGTCATACATGACTGCCCCCCCCCCAACCCGCCCCCCCCACCCCGTCGTACGCTTTGTACGACCGTGAAAATGTTGAAAACTCTGGACGGCCCCTTAGTGTGTCGAATATTTAGTGTTTGTGGGGACCTCTTAGTGTGTCGAATGTTTAGTGTTTGTGGGGACCTCTTAGTGTGTCGAATGTTTAGTGTTTGTGGGGACCTCTTAGTGTGTCGGGTGATTAGTGTTTGTGGGGACCTCTTAGTGTATCGGGTGTTTAGTGTTTGTGGGGACCTCTTAGTGTGTCGGGTGTTTAGTGTTTGTAGGGACCTCTGAATGTGTCGGGTGTTTAGTGTTTGTGGGGACCTGTTTGTGGGGACCTCTTAGTGTATCGGGTGTTTAGTGTTTGTGGGGACCACTGAGTGTGTTGGGTGTTTAGTGTTTGTGGGGACCTCTTAGTGTGTCGGGTGTTTAGTGTTTGTGGGGACCTCTGTGTGTGTCTCGTGTTTGTGGGGACCTGTGAGTCGTCGGCCGAGTTCTCTGGAGAACAGGACGTTGGCCAGCTTGCTCTGTCTGTAGCTCTCCATAGAGCTGTACGTCTTTCTGCTGGAGAACAAGTCGTCAAAGTCGATGCGACCTGAAAAAAAACCATCAAAATTGAATCTGAAAAACATCAGAAACACTAAAGCTCAGAGGCCAAAGGTCAGAGGTTGTACCCCCTCGGTGGGCGATGGACGACACGGTGACCACGCGGCTGGGGACGGAGTTCTTCAGCATCGGCAGCAGCAGATTGGTCAGCAGGAAGTGACCCAGATGATTGACAGCCAGCTGAGTCTCAAAACCGTCTTCTGTCAGCCATCTTGGACACATCATCACTCCTGCAGACAGACAGGTGGAGAGACCGGTAGGTGGAGAGAGAGAGAGACAGACAGGTGGAGAGACAGGCAGATAGAGATAGACAGGTGAGCAAACAGACAGGTGAGCAGATAGACAGGTGAGCAAACAGACAGGTGAGCAGATATACAGGTGAGCAAACAGACAGGTGAGCAAATAGACAGGTGGAGAGACAGGCAGATAGAGATAGACAGGTGAGCAAACAGACAGGTGAGCAGATAGACAGGTGAGCAAACAGACAGGTGAGCAAATAGACAGGTGGAGAGAGACAGTTGAGCAGACAGACAGGTAGAAACAGACAGGTGGAGAGACAGGCAGATAGAGACAGACGGGTGAGCAGACAGACAGGTGGAGAGAGGGAGACAGACAGGTGAGCAGACAGAACGGTGGAGAGAGAGACAGGTGGAGAGACAGACAGGTAGAGAGACAGGCAGACAGGTAGAGAGAGACAGGTGAGGAGACAGACAGATAGAGACAGACAGGTGTAGAGACAGACAAGTGAAGAGATAGACAGGTGTAGAGACAGACAGGTAGACATACAGATGTAGAGACAGACAGACAGACAGGTAGAGAGACATGTGTAGAGACAGACAGGTAGAGAGACAGACAGACAGGTGTAGAAACAGACAGACAGGTGTAGAGACAGACAGGAGTAGAGACAGACAGGTGAGCTCACCTGCGTTGTTGATGAGGACGTCCAGTCTGTCCTCAGTGTCCATGAAGTCTTTACTAAACTGTCTGACGGAGTAAATGGAGCTCAGGTCCAGATGTCTGATCACAACGTTTCCGTTTCCTGTCGACTGACGGATCTCCTCCGCTGCCTGCTCCGCCCGGGTCAGGTCCCTGCACGCCATCACCACCCGGGCCCCTGCAACGAATCAAACACACCCATCACCACTCTAGCCCCTGTAACGAATCAAACACACCCATCACCACCCGGGCCCCTGCAACTAATCAAACACACCCATCACCACCCGGGCCCCTGCAACGAATCAAACACACCCATCACCACCCGGGCCCCTGTAACGAATCAAACACACCCATCACCACTCTGGCCCCTGTAACGAATCAAACACACCCATCACCACTCTGGCCCCTGTAACGAATCAAACACACCCATCACCACTCTAGCCCCTGTAACGAATCAAACACACCCATCACCACCCGGGCCCCTGCAACGAATCAAACACACCCATCACCACCCGGGCCCCTGTAACGAATCAAACACACCCATCACCACTCTGGCCCCTGTAACGAATCAAACACACCCATCACCACTCTGGCCCCTGTAACGAATCAAACACACCCATCACCACCCGGGCCCCTGCAACTAATCAAACACACCCATCACCACTCTGGCCCCTGCAACGAATCAAACACACCCATCACCACCCGGGCCCCTGTAACGAATCAAACACACCCATCACCACTCTGGCCCCTGTAACGAATCAAACACACCCATCACCACTCTGGCCCCTGTAACGAATGAAACACACCCATTACCACCCGGGCCGTTGCAACGAATCAAACACACCCATTACCACTCTGGCCCCTGTAACAAATCAAACACACCCATTACCACCCGGGCCGCTGCAACGAATCAAACACACCCATTACCACCCGGGCCGCTGCAACGAATCAAACACACCCATTACCACCCGGGCCCCTTCAACAAATCAAACACACCCATCACCAGACTGGGTGTGTTTGATTCGTTACAGGGGCCCGGGTGGTGTTGGGTGTGTTTGATTTAACACACACACACACACACACACACACACACACACACACACAAAGGAGGCATTAATCCTTGTAATCGGCTCAAGTGGTTTCAGCCTCTGGGATTACAGTGACCTCTGACCTCTGGTGATGTCATCATGTTGCCGGAGTGTGCATGTGTGTGTGTGTGTGTGTGTGTACACACTGTAAATGAAGCATGTGATGTTAAATCAGCACATTTTTGAATGAGGTTTGGTGGTGATGACGGAAAAACTCATTATGATCTGTAGACAAAAGCATCAGCTAATAAATCAATAATAAATATCAAGATATACTTCAATCCTACATACTGACAGAATACAGCGTGTACTATATGCACTGTGTACTCATACCTTTTAATATTAACAGAAAAGTATTACCATAGAAATCCTAAGCAGTCTCTTAATCCTGACATGAACACGGTCCTCACAACGTCGTGTGTGAACGGAGGTCCCCACAACGTGAGTAAAACAGACTGACCTCTGCGTGCCATGTCTCTGCTGGTCTCTTTGCCGATGCCGGTGTTTGCTCCGGTGATCAGAACCGTCTTTCCATCCAGACGAGCTGGAGAGCGACACACTCCGCCTGCAATCCACCTCCTCAACACCGTCACACCTGGACACATGTACACATGTACAGATGTAAACATGTACACATGTACAGATATACACATGTACACATGTACAGATATACACATGTACACATGTACAGATATAAACATGTACACATGTACAGATATAAACATGTACACATGTACAGATATACACATGTACACATGTACACATGTAAACATGTACACATGTACAGATATAAACATGTACACATGTACAGATATAAACATGTACAGATATACACATGCACAGATATACACATGTACACATGTACAGATATACACATGTACAGATATACACATGTACACATGTACACATGTACTGATATACACATGTACAGATATACACATGTACACATGTACTGATATACACATGTACACATGTACACATATACACATGTACAGATATACACATGTACACATATACAGATGTACAGATATACACATGTACACATGTACAGATATACACATGTACACATGTACTGATATACACATGTACACATGTACAGATATACACATGTACACATATACACATGTACAGATATACACATGTACACATGTACAGATATACACATGTACACATGTACAGATGTACACATGTACACATGTACACATGTACTGATATACACATGTACAGATATACACATGTACAGATATACACATGTACACATGTACAGATATACACATGTACACATGTACTGATATACACATGTACAGATATACACATGCACAGATATACACATGTACACATGTACAGATATACACATGTACAGATATACACATGTACACATGTACACATGTACTGATATACACATGTAAAGATATACACATGTACAGATATACACATGTACAGATATACACATGTACACATGTACACATGTACAGATATACACATGTACACATGTACACATGTACAGATATACACTTTGTATTACTTATTTAACAGTTTTAATGTAAAAGTGTGAAACACGACTCACTAAATAATGAATCAATAAATAGATATTTCACAAGAATGTGAATGTGTTGCAGTAGAAACAGAAGAAGTTATTGATCGTTGATCAGAAGACTTACAGATCAGAGTGAGTCCAACTAGAGCTCCAGACCTCAGCAGCAGACCCCCCTGGTCCTCCTCCACCGGCTCCAGGTCCAGGTCTGGTTCTGACCCCCCTCCTCCGCCGGGCCACGGCAGCACCAGGAATCCTCCCGGAGCGTCGGCTCTCATCGCTGCTGGTCAGAACAGACTGAGGACAAGCTGAGCCTAGCCGAGCCGAGCCAGGACAGGGAGGTGGGGGAGGGGGACGGGGACGGGGGAGGGGGTAGATTAACTCAGAATAGAGCAGATTATCAGCCACAGAGCTGCTCTGGGATCAGTTAGAGAACCGGACGGATCACTGGATCGACCACATGTCAGCTCTCTAAGAACAGCTGAGCAACATTATATATTAATATATTTATAATATACATATATATATTATAATATACAATCATATTTATTATATATATTATAATATACAATCATATATATTATAATATATATATTAATATATAATATATATATATATTATATATTAATATATATATTATAATATATATTCATGTGTCTTTATGTCTGTGAGGAGACGATCTATTATTTATTGAAGAGAAACAGCTACTACGTTTTCAGTTCTTTGTAAATGTGTAGAATTTGGTTCATTAGTTGTTTGTAAAACTTTCACATAAACAACATTAAGTAATAATATCAGCTAATGTTCTAATGTAGTACTAATATGTCAATATTAATGAGTATTTCTACTTTTGATATTATATATATTATATTATAAGGCCGACAGATATTTCTCTACTTTTACTGAAGTAACATGTTCAAAGCAGGATTTTATTTTATTTATACGTATATATATATATATGTATATATATATATATGTATATACATATATATATAAATATGTATATAAATCACTTCATTCAGCCTGAATGTAACGATGGACGGGCTACCTGTCTACCAACCTGTAAATCTACCTACCTGTCTGTTTACCGACCAACTTGTACCTGCCTACCTACCCATCTATCTCCCTACCTGTCTATCTACCTGTCTTACCTACCATCTATCTATCTCCCTGTCTATCTACCTGTCTTACCTACCCATCTATCTCCCTATCTGTCTATCTACCTGTCTTACCTACCCATCTATCTCCCTACCTGTCTATCTACCTGTCTTACCTACCATCTATCTATCTCCCTGTCTATCTACCTGTCTTACCTACCCATCTATCTCCCTATCTGTCTATCTACCTGTCTTACCTACCCATCTATCTCCCTACCTGTCTTACCTACCCATCTATCTATCTACCTGTCTTACCTACCCATCTATCTCCCTACCTGTCTATCTACCTGTCTATCTACCCGTCCCTCATTGCTCATCACCAGCTTCTATCTGAACAGCTGTGAGTTCTAACAGCGGCCATGTTGTTTGTTTACATTCATGATAATTTAGGGGGCGTGTCTTTAGAGGCCTGAAGGGACAGACTGTCAGTGATGAAGACATTAATATAATTATAATACATTTTAATTAAATCAGTAGCAGCTGAATACAAACATAAATCACTGTGTTACTTTATCTTATACATTTTGTTTAAAAAAATATATATTTTAAAGATCGTTTTATTTGTTTATTTTTTTCAGCTCATGACGTCACTCTGTAACTCCGCCCCGCCGCAACACAACAAAACCAAAATGGCGTCCTGCCCCTGAGACAGCGGTGTTTGTTTTGGCGCCTCTTCCCTTCTGTGTTGTTTGGTAGTTTGTGTTTGTTTGTTTTGTTGCAGCTGTTTACCGGTTTACCAGGAGTCCCATCCGGTCGTTTCTGAGCTCTTTGACCCCTTTAGACCGAAAAAAACCCGCAGCTCTCCGCAGCTGGAGGGAATCTCCACCGACCAATGGGAGGCAGCGCTGTCTGAGAGGGGAAGTGACGTACCAGTCACTGTGGGCCAATCCGCGGCTCCGACACCCAAACAGCAAGACGGAAAACCCGCCTCCCACAGCCTCCTGAACCTGAACGCGCCTGGAGAAGAACCGTGCGAACCCGTCCGTGCTCTGCAGCTCCAGGAGAAGGTAAGACCAGCATGGCACGGCACGGCACGGCCCCGGTCCGAGTCAATACGCAGGTCCCTTCCGCTGGCCCGATAGGTACATGTAAGGAGCGCTAGGTATGTAAACAGCTCGCTGCAGCCGGCGGGCGGTGCAGACAGACAGTTGTTTCTAAACGCAACGCGGCGGATGGATATCTCACTGCTGCCCTGTTTTATTAATTTATTTAAATAGTCTAATAACACACAATACATTAATTTAATTTATTTAAATAGTCTAATAACACACAATACATTTATTTAATTTATTTAAATAGTCTAATAACACACAATACATTTATTTAATTTATTTAAATAGTCTAATAACACACAATACATTTATTTAATTTATTTAAATAGTCTAATAACAAACAATACATTTATTTAATTTATTTAAATAGTCTAATAACACACAATACATTTATTTAATTTATTTAAATAGTCTAATAACACACAATACATTTATTTAATTTATTTAAATAGTCTAATAACACACAATACATTTATTTAAATAGTCTAATAACACACAATACATTTATTTTATTTATTTAAATAGTCTAATAACACACAATACATTTATTTAAATAGTCTAATAACACACAATACATTTATTTTATTTATTTAAATAGTCTAATAACACACAATACATTTATTTAAATACTCTAATAACACACAATACATTTATTTAATTTATTTAAATAGTCTAATAACACACCACTCACTGTTTTCCTGTTTTCTTCATTTATTTAATTTATTTCCGTAGCAACATGGATACGGAGTTGTTTATGGAATGTGATGAAGAGGAGCTGGAGCCATGGCAACAGGTGGACGACAGCGTGGAGGAAGACGAGATGGACTTCATCGACAGCTACTGCGAGCCAGGTGACACACACACACACACACCGCTTATTAAAGCTGCATTCTCTCTAGTGACCACCAGGGGGCGACTCCTCTGGTTCTATAGAAGTCTATGAGAAGATGACTCTACTTCTCTCTTGATTTATTACCTCAGTAAACATTGTAAACATGAGTTTATGGTCTCAATCTCTAGTTTCAAGTCTTCTTCAATACAGCATGATGTTCATTTAGTACATAATGGTCCATTTAGAGTCAAACAGACCATAAAGCAGGGGATGCTTTAGGGCGGGGCTACACGGTGATTGACAGGTCTCTACGTCACTCCTCCTCCGTCCATATATGGTCACTTCCTGTTCACTACTACAGCTGTTTGTGTGTCTCTAGTGGAGGATTCTCCGTCTCCTCTTCCAGCCTCTGAGACTCCACCCCCTAGGACTCCTCCACCAATCACACCTCTGACAGGTACCTGTGTGTGTGTGTGTGTGTGTGTGTGTGCAAAAGGGGGCGTGGCTTGACTTCACTCTTTGTTTTCTTTGTCCCTCAGCTTCTCCTTTCGTACAGATCGTCTGCTCCTCTGTGAGGCCTCCTCCTCTTCCTCATCCCTCCTCCTCCTCCGTCTCTCGCCTCACCCCGTCCTCCACACCTGCTGTGGCCCCGCCCCTGATGGCTCATGCCCCGCCCCTCTTCCTGACACAGACGGCTGGTGGGACGTTCCTCCTCCCAGCGGCCCCCGGAACGCGCCACGCCACGCCCATCCTCCTCACCACGCAGGTACAGGAATCAAACGCACCTCTGTGAAGGAGCTTCAGACGCTCCGCTCTCATTGGTCAGTTCTGTCCTCTATCGGGCAATATTTAAAACCATGAGATTATATATATTTAATAACTTTTAAATTGCCTCCCTTTCAGCCTCATTAATTATTTTAATAATTAAAATATTATGTATATATATTGATGTTTTCAAATGAATGAACGTCTGTCATCATATTTTATGACACTATTATCTCATGATAACACAAACAAACAAAGAAATCCCTATATTTATAAATATATATACACATATATATTTATATATGTGTATATATATTCATAAATATATATGTGTATATATATTCATAATTATATATGTGTATATATATTTATAATTATATATGTGTATATATATTTATAAATATATATGTGTATATATATTCATAATTATATATGTGTATATATATTTATAAATATATATGTGTATATATATTTATAAATATATATGTGTATATATATTTATAAATATATATGTGTATATATATTTATGTGCTCGGCTGTATTCATTATTTCGTATGCAGATAATAAATAATAATACATTGTTTAACATCATAAACAGACATAAATGTAAACTTCTGATAGAAATCAGTTTATTTGAATTTAACTTTAATTACTATTTAATAATGTTTTCCCGTTAATCAATAATCAATACGGAACACAATGAGCCGGTTGAGTCATGAGTTCGATGTCTGTGATGTCACTGTGATGTCATGTGTTTCCCCGCTCAGGGTTTCCCGGTGATGAACCGAGGGACTCCTCTGGTGCTGAACCTTCAGCCGGGTCAGACGGTCCAGCCTCTCACTCTGATCCAGTGTAGGACATCTAATCACTAATCAATCACACACATGACCTCGTTACTGATCATCACTAATCAATCACACACATGACCTCGTTACTGATCATCTCTAATCAATCACACACATGACCTCGTTACTGATCATCTCTAATCAATCACACACATGACCTCGTTACTGATCATCACTAATCAATCACACACATGACCTCGTTATTGATCATCACTAATCAATCACACACATGACCTCGTTACTGATCATCTCTAATCAATCACACACATGACCTCGTTACTGATCATCACTAATCAATCACACACATGACCTCGTTACTGATCATCTCTAATCAATCACACACATGACCTCGTTACTGATCATCACTAATCAATCACACACATGACCTCGTTATTGATCATCACTAATCAATCACACACATGACCTCGTTACTGATCATCACTAATCCATCACACACATGACCTCGTTATTGATCATCACTAATCCATCACGCACATGACCTCGTTACTGATCATCACTAATCAATCACACACATGACCTCGTTATTGATCATCACTAATCCATCACGCACATGACCTCGTTACTGATCATCACTAATCAATCACACACACAACCTCGTTACTGATCATCACTAATCAATCACACACACGACCTCGTTACTGATCATCACTAATCAATCACACACATGACCTTGTTACTGATCATCACTAATCAATCACACACATGACCTCGTTATTGATCATCACTAATCCATCACGCACATGACCTCGTTACTGATCATCACTAATCAATCACACACATGACCTCGTTACTGATCATCACTAATCAATCACACACATGACCTCGTTATTGATCATCACTAATCCATCACGCACATGACCTCGTTATTGATCATCACTAATCCATCACACACATGACCTTGTTACTGATCATCACTAATCAATCACACACATGACCTCGTTATTGATCATCACTAATCCATCACGCACATGACCTCGTTACTGATCATCACTAATCCATCACACACATGACCTCGTTATTGATCATCACTAATCAATCACACACATGACCTCGTTATTGATCATCACTAATCCATCACGCACATGACCTCGTTATTGATCATCACTAATCCATCACACACATGACCTCGTTATTGATCATCACTAATCCATCACGCACATGACCTCGTTATTGATCATCACTAATCCATCACACACACGACCTCGTTATTGATCATCACTAATCCATCACACACATGACCTCGTTACTGATCATCACTAATCAATCACACACATGACCTTGTTACTGATCATCACTAATCAATCACACACATGACCTCGTTATTGATCATCACTAATCCATCACGCACATGACCTCGTTATTGATCATCACTAATCCATCACACACATGACCTTGTTACTGATCATCACTAATCAATCACACACACGACCTCGTTATTGATCATCACTAATCCATCACACACACGACCTCGTTATTGATCATCACTAATCAATCACACACATGACCTCGTTATTGATCATCACTAATCCATCACACACATGACCTCGTTACTGATCATCACTAATCCATCACACACATGACCTTGTTACTGATCATCACTAATCCATCACGCACATGACCTCGTTACTGATCATCACTAATCCATCACACACATGACCTCGTTATTGATCATCACTAATCCATCACACACATGACCTTGTTACTGATCATCACTAATCAATCACACACACGACCTCGTTATTGATCATCACTAATCCATCACACACATGACCTCGTTACTGATCATCACTAATCCATCACACACATGACCTCGTTATTGATCATCACTAATCCATCACACACATGACCTCGTTATTGATCATCACTAATCCATCACGCACATGACCTCGTTATTGATCATCACTAATCCATCACACACATGACCTCGTTATTGATCATCACTAATCCATCACGCACATGACCTCGTTACTGATCATCACTAATCAATCACACACATGACCTCGTTATTGATCATCACTAATCAATCACACACATGACCTCGTTATTGATCATCACTAATCCATCACGCACATGACCTCGTTACTGATCATCACTAATCCATCACACACATGACCTCGTTATTGATCATCACTAATCCATCACGCACATGACCTCGTTACTGATCATCACTAATCAATCACACACATGACCTCGTTATTGATCATCACTAATCAATCACACACATGACCTCGTTATTGATCATCACTAATCAATCACACACATGACCTCGTTACTGATCATCACTAATCCATCACACACATGACCTCGTTACTGATCATCACTAATCAATCACACACATGACCTCGTTATTGATCATCACTAATCCATCACACACATGACCTCGTTATTGATCATCACTAATCCATCACACACATGACCTCGTTACTGATCATCACTAATCCATCACACACATGACCTCGTTACTGATCATCACTAATCAATCACACACATGACCTCGTTATTGATCATCACTAATCCATCACACACATGACCTCGTTATTGATCATCACTAATCCATCACACACATGACCTCGTTATTGATCATCACTAATCCATCACTCACATGACCTCGTTACTGATCATCACTAATCAATCACACACATGACCTCGTTATTGATCATCACTAATCAATCACACACATGACCTCGTTACTGATCATCACTAATCAATCACACACATGACCTCGTTATTGATCATCACTAATCCATCACACACATGACCTCGTTATTGATCATCACTAATCCATCACACACATGACCTCGTTATTGATCATCACTAATCCATCACACACACGACCTCGTTATTGATCGGCTCGCTCACTGCAGCTGCTTTCTGTCTCTCCCTCTCCCCCCCCCCCCCCCCCCCCCCCCCTACACACACACACAGCGCCGTCACTGGGTCAGCTGGTCCGGCCCAGTGTGGCCGTGTCCCCGGCGGTCCAGACCAGAACAGGCCCCGCCCCATCTCGAGGCTCCGCCTTCACCGCCATGCAGCTGCCCGCCACACTGACCTTCCGCACCGGCACGCCGGGACCCGGTCCGTCACACCACATCTGATCACAGCTGATCGATTGATCGAATGAGATATTGATTATTGATTTTTTATTTTTTTTCTCCAGTTAACCTTCAGATGACCCAGGTGGGCGGAGCCAACTCCCTGAAGCTGGCGGCTTCCCCCGCCCTCCCCTCTGGATCGGCCAATGGCGTCACCAGAATCTCTCCGTTTAGCAGCGGTATGAGTCGAGACGTTATTGATGATTGATCATTACATTTTTCTGATAATATATTTATTACAAAGATGATATATTTAATATATTTATTATTAAGAGTTACTCTCAGATTAAGATTATTGATACAAAATAATAGATTACTATGTATTATAATAGATGAAACTAGTTTTGGGTCAGAGGCAGTTTGATCCAAATTATGATTTAAATTTTAAAATCATTAATTCAGAATTTGTGGGCGGGTCCAAATCAACCCTGTGAGTGTATTGATCAGACAAAATATTTGATTATAAACAAATCCCCAAACATCCTGGAAAACTAATTTCCGGTCATTTGAAAAAAAAAAAAAGATTTACAGTAGAAGTTAATATGAAGACGTACAGTAACAGTGGAAGTTAATATGAAGACATACAGTAACAGTAGAAGTTAATATGAAGACGTACAGTAACAGTAGAAGTTAATATGAAGACGTACAGTAACAGTAGAAGTTAATATGAAGACATACAGTAACAGTAGAAGTTAATATGAAGACGTACAGTAACAGTAGAAGTTAATATGAAGACGTACAGTAACAGTAGAAGTTAATATGAAGACGTACAGTAACAGTAGAAGTTAATATGAAGACGTACAGTAACAGTAGAAGTTAATATGAAGACATACAGTAACAGTAGAAGTTAATATGAAGACGTACAGTAACAGTAGAAGTTAATATGAAGACGTACAGTAACAGTAGAAGTTAATATGAAGACGTACAGTAACAGTAGAAGTTAATATGAAGACATACAGTAACAGTAGAAGTTAATATGAAGACGTACAGTAACAGTAGAAGTTAATATGAAGACATACAGTAACAGTAGAAGTTAATATGAAGACATACAGTAACAGTAGAAGTTAATATGAAGACGTACAGTAACAGTAGAAGTTAATATGAAGACATACAGTAACAGTAGAAGTTAATATGAAGACGTACAGTAACAGTAGAAGTTAATATGAAGACGTACAGTAACAGTAGAAGTTAATATGAAGACGTACAGTAACAGTAGAAGTTAATATGAAGACATACAGTAACAGTAGAAGTTAATATGAAGACATACAGTAACAGTAGAAGTTAATATGAAGACGTACAGTAACAGTAGAAGTTAATATGAAGATGTACAGTAACAGTAGAAGTTAACATGAAGACGTACAGTAACAGTAGAAGTTAATATGAAGACGTACAGTAACAGTAGAAGTTAATATGAAGACGTACAGTAACAGTAGAAGTTAATATGAAGACGTACAGTAACAGTAGAAGTTAATATGAAGACGTACAGTAACAGTAGAAGTTAATATGAAGACGTACAGTAACAGTAGAAGTTAATATGAAGACGTACAGTAACAGTAGAAGTTAATATGAAGACGTACAGTAACAGTAGAAGTTAATATGAAGACGTACAGTAACAGTAGAAGTTAATATGAAGACATACAGTAACAGTAGAAGGTAATATGAAGACGTACAGTAACAGTAGAAGTTAATATGAAGACATACAGTAACAGTAGAAGTTAATATGAAGACGTACAGTAACAGTAGAAGTTAATATGAAGACATACAGTAACAGTAGAAGTTAATATGAAGACGTACAGTAACAGTAGAAGTTAATATGAAGACGTACAGTAACAGTAGAAGTTAATATGAAGACGTACAGTAACAGTAGAAGTTAATATGAAGATGTACAGTAACAGTAGAAGTTAATATGAAGACGTACAGTAACAGTAGAAGTTAATATGAAGACGTACAGTAACAGTAGAAGTTAATATGAAGACGTACAGTAACAGTAGAAGTTAATATGAAGACGTACAGTAACAGTAGAAGTTAATATGAAGACGTACAGTAACAGTAGAAGTTAATATGAAGACATACAGTAACAGTAGAAGTTAATATGAAGACATACAGTAACAGTAGAAGTTAATATGAAGACGTACAGTAACAGTAGAAGTTAATATGAAGACGTACAGTAACAGTAGAAGTTAATATGAAGACGTACAGTAACAGTAGAAGTTAATATGAAGACGTACAGTAACAGTAGAAGTTAATATGAAGACGTACAGTAACAGTAGAAGTTAATATGAAGACGTACAGTAACAGTAGAAGTTAATATGAAGACGTACAGTAACAGTAGAAGTTAATATGAAGACGTACAGTAACAGTAGAAGTTAATATGAAGACGTACAGTAACAGTAGAAGTTAATATGAAGACGTACAGTAACAGTAGAAGTTAATATGAAGACGTACAGTAACAATGAGACCTCGTTCTAAATGGATTTTGTCTAAATAAAGGTTAATAATAATAATATTGATTTAAAGAAGAAGCTAACTAGCCAGCTGTTCAACTGGAGCTGAAATAGTGATAAATAACTGAATAATAAATGATTCTTTTGCTTAAAGTAAATATGGTCTTATCACTTAATGTTATTCTCAGAGTACACCAGAATGCTACATTTAGAAGTAGAGAAAACTAGAACATGTCTTTAGTGCAGAATAACACAGTTACAATCACATCAATCATTTAAAAGAAAGACAAATAAATGCAAGCTGAATTTCTTTGAAATGTATTTATTTTATTGACCTGAGACGTTTCAAATGGAACAGATCTTACCAATATAAACACTTATTATTGCAAAAAGAAAATCAAAAAACAAACTGGTTTTAGCAGCAGAATTAATTACAAGCTGCTGGACTTTTATTGTGAAGGAGGTACAGGAAGTGTTGAGGGCCGTCTTCACACTTACCTGATGACAGCTGTTTCTGTGTGTCACCTGGTCCTGCAGCTCCTGGCCCCGCCCCCTCCGTCATCACCGCCCACAGTGTGACCTCAGCGCTGAGCCTGGACCCCCCCAGGGTGGTGATGAGTGTGGAGGAGTTCTACTACGGGACGTTTGAGGGCGACCTGAGTCTGAGGAAGCCACTCCCACTGGGGATCAAAACCTCCACCTTCACCTGCCAGATCTGCACTTACCTGGCCGAGAACAACCTGAGGTGGGACCAACAAGCACCTGAACGCACCTGAGAACCTGAGCACCTGAGCACAACTAGATACCCCCTACACACCTGAGCACACCTAGGCACCCTTTACACACCTGAGCACACCTAGGCACCCCTACACACCTGAGCACACCTAGGCACCCCTACACACCTGAGCACACCTAGGCACCCTTTACACACCTGAACACAACTAGATACCCCCTACACACCTGAGCACACCTAGGCACCCTTTACACACCTGAGCACACCTAGGCACCCCTACACACCTGAGCACACCTAGGCACCCTTTACACACCTGAGCACACCTAGGCACCCCCTACACACCTGAGCACACCTAGGCACCCTTTACACACCTGAGCACCTGAACATACCTTAGCACAGGAGTCACCAACCTTTTTGAAACGGAGAGCTACTTCAAGGGTAACAAAGTTGCACAGATCACCTTTTAATAATAATAATAATAATATATGTGAAGAGTCTGATCACATGTCAATGTTAATTATTCCTCACAATAATTATTAACAATGATTGTGTATTCTGTTCAAAATCATACCTGAGTACCTGAACACATCTAGATACACCGAGCACACCTGTCTGGATGCAGGTGCAGTGGTCTGTATGTTCACCTGTGTGTGTGTGTGTGTGTGTGTGTGTGTGTGTGTAGGTTGATGCAGCACATGCTCCACCACTCAGAGCTGGTTGGAGGAAGAGCAGCAGGTGAGGAGAGAAAGTGCTGCAAGTTCTGTTACCGACAGTTCTCTTCTCCAACTCAGCTGCAGAGCCACCAGGAGCAGGTGCATGGCCCCGCCCTCTCTTCCTGTAAGAACCACACCTGGTCAAACACCTGAAATTATACAACTAATGCATGTTCCTGGACTGGACATGGAACCTTTGGGTTTTCTCTTGGGACTTGACTCAGGTCTTACCTGTCTTTATGAGGACTTGACTCAGGTCTTACCTGTCTTTATGAGGACTTGACTCAGGTCTTACCTGTCTTTACTAGGACTTGACTCAGGTCTTACCTGTCTTTACTAGTACTTGACTCAGGTCTTACCTGTCTTTACTAGGACTTGACTCAGGTCTTACCTGTCTTTACTAGGACTTGACTCAGGTCTTACCTGTCTTTACTAGGACTTGACTCAGGTCTTACCTGTCTTTATGAGGACTTGACTCAGGTCTTACCTGTCTTTATGAGGACTTGACTCAGGTCTTACCTGTCTTTATGAGGACTTGACTCAGGTCTTACCTGTCTTTACTAGGACTTGACTCAGGTCTTACCTGTCTTTATGAGGACTTGACTCAGGTCTTACCTGTCTTTATGAGGACTTGACTCAGGTCTTACCTGTCTTTATGAGGACTTGACTCAGGTCTTACCTGTCTTTACTAGGACTTGACTCAGGTCTTACCTGTCTTTATGAGGACTTGACTCAGGTCTTACCTGTCTTTATGAGGACTTGACTCAGGTCTTACCTGTCTTTACTAGGACTTGACTCAGGTCTTACCTGTCTTTACTAGGACTTGACTCAGGTCTTACCTGTCTTTATGAGGACTTGACTCAGGTCTTACCTGTCTTTACTAGGACTTGACTCAGGTCTTACCTGTCTTTACTAGGACTTGACTCAGGTCTTACCTGTCTTTATGAGGACTTGACTCAGGTCTTACCTGTCTTTACTAGTACTTGACTCAGGTCTTACCTGTCTTTACTAGGACTTGACTCAGGTCTTACCTGTCTTTATGAGGACTTGACTCAGGTCTTACCTGTCTTTACTAGGACTTGACTCAGGTCTTACCTGTCTTTACTAGTACTTGACTCAGGTCTTACCTGTCTTTACTAGGACTTGACTCAGGTCTTACCTGTCTTTACTAGGACTTGACTCAGGTCTTACCTGTCTTTATGAGGACTTGACTCAGGTCTTACCTGTCTTTATGAGGACTTGACTCAGGTCGTACCTGTCTTTACTAGTACTTGACTCAGGTCTTACCTGTCTTTACTAGGACTTGACTCAGGTCTTACCTGTCTTTACTAGGACTTGACTCAGGTCTTACCTGTCTTTATGAGGACTTGACTCAGGTCTTACCTGTCTTTACTAGGACTTGACTCAGGTCTTACCTGTCTTTACTAGGACTTGACTCAGGTCTTACCTGTCTTTATGAGGACTTGACTCAGGTCTTACCTGTCTTTACTAGGACTTGACTCAGGTCTTACCTGTCTTTACTCGGACTTGACTCAGGTCGTACCTGTCTTTACTAGGACTTGACTCAGGTCTTACCTGTCTTTACTCGGACTTGACTCAGGTCGTACCTGTCTTTACTAGGACTTGACTCAGGTCGTACCTGTCTTTACTAGGACTTGACTCAGGTCGTACCTGTCTTTACTAGGACTTGACTCAGGTCGTACCTGTCTTTACTCAGACTTGACTCAGGTCTTACCTGTCTTTACCTGGACTTGACTCGGGTCTTACCTGTCTTTACTCGGACTTGACTCAGGTCTTACCTGTCTTTATGAGGACTTGACTCAGGTCTTACCTGTCTCCACTAGGACTTGACTCAGGTCTTACCTGTCTCCACTAGGACTTGACTCAGGTCTTACCTGTCTTTACTAGGACTTGACTCAGGTCTTACCTGTCTCCACTAGGACTTGACTCAGGTCTTACCTGTCTTTACCTGGACTTGACTCGGGTCCAACCTGTCTCTGTCTCTCAGGTTTGTGTCGTATTTGTGAGTGGGCGTTTGAGAACGAGCCGGCCTTCTTGAACCACATGAAGTCCAACCACAAACCCGGAGAGATGCCCTACGTCTGCCAGGTGAGTTTTTGCCACCGACTTAATTAACCTGCGTGTCCTCGGGCCTCATTAACTCAGGTGTGACTTCCAGGTGTGTTCCTATCGCTCGTCGTTCTACTCCGATATCCTGCAACACTTCGCCAGCTTCCACAGAGACTCTCGCTTCCTGATGTGTCTTTTCTGCTTGAAGGTGACCAGAAACCCCATCAGCTACCAGCAGCACCTGTTGAGACACCAGGTAACCACACACACACACACGTACACACACACACACACACACACACACACACAACCATCAAACAATATGAATACTGATAAAATAAGAACATCTTTCTTTCTCTGTTCCTCAGATGAACCAGGCCTTCCACTGTAACAGGTGTCGTCTTCAGTTCATCTTCCTGAAGGACAAGATGCAGCACAAACTGGAAAACCATCGCAGCTTCCGTCGTCCCGCTCAGCTTGAAGGACTGCCGCCGGGGTCAAAGGTCAGCTCTTTAAACCCTTTCACCCCTTAATCTCAAGACCCGACCCTTATTTGTCCGTTCTTATTATTGATCCATGTGTCTCCAGGTGACGATCAGGACTTATGGGAAGATCAGACCTCTGACGTTAGCGGGGAGCCGGCTGCTCCAGAGCCCCGCCTCCCTCGTCCAGCCAATCAACATCAAGACTGAGAGGTCTCCCCTCCAGAGGAGTCCCGGCCTCCACAAGTCACCTCGGTCCCCAACCAAGAGGCCGGGCGGCCGCAGAATCCTCGTCAACAGGTGAAACTCAGATTAATAGTCAGAGTCAACAGGTGAGACTCAGATTAATAGTCAGAGTCAACAGGTGAGACTCAGATTAATAGTCAGAGTCAACAGGTGAGACTCAGATTAATAGTCAGAGTCAACAGGTGAGACTCAGATTAATAGTCAGAGTCAACAGGTGAGACTCAGATTAATAGTCAGAGTCAACAGGTGAGACTCAGATTAATAGTCAGAGTCAACAGGTGAGACTCAGATTAATAGTCAGAGTCAACAGGTGAGACTCAGATTAATAGTCAGAGTCAACAGGTGAGACTCAGATTAACAGTCAGAGTGAACAGGTGAGACTCAGATTAACAGTCAGAGTGAACAGGTGAGACTCAGATTAATAGTCAGAGTGAACAGGTGAGACTCAGATTAACAGTCAGAGTCAACAGGTGAGACTCAGATTAACAGTCAGAGTCAACAGGTGAGACTCAGATTAACAGTCAGAGTCAACAGGTGAGACTCAGATTAACAGTCAGTCAACAGGTGAGACTCAGATTAACAGTCAGTCAACAGGTGAGACTCAGATTAACAGTCAGTCAACAGGTGAGACTCAGATTAACAGTCAGTCAACAGGTGAGACTCAGATTAACAGTCAGAGTGAACAGGTGAGACTCAGATTAATAGTCAGTCAACAGGTGAGACTCAGATTAACAGTCAGTCAACAGGTGAGACTCAGATTAACAGTCAGTCAACAGGTGAGACTCAGATTAACAGTCAGTCAACAGGTGAGACTCAGATTAATAGTCAGTCAACAGGTGAGACTCAGATTAACAGTCAGTCAACAGGTGAGACTCAGATTAACAGTCAGTCAACAGGTGAGACTCAGATTAATAGTCAGAGTCAACAGGTGAGACTCAGATTAATAGTCAGAGTCAACAGGTGAGACTCAGATTAATAGTCAGAGTCAACAGGTGAGACTCAGATTAATAGTCAGAGTCAACAGGTGAGACTCAGATTAACAGTCAGAGTGAACAGGTGAGACTCAGATTAATAGTCAGAGTGAACAGGTGAGACTCAGATTAACAGTCAGAGTCAACAGGTGAGACTCAGATTAACAGTCAGAGTCAACAGGTGAGACTCAGATTAACAGTCAGAGTCAACAGGTGAGACTCAGATTAACAGTCAGAGTCAACAGGTGAGACTCAGATTAACAGTCAGAGTCAACAGGTGAGACTCAGATTAACAGTCAGTCAACAGGTGAGACTCAGATTAATAGTCAGAGTCAACAGGTGAGACTCAGATTAACAGTCAGAGTCAACAGGTGAGACTCAGATTAATAGTCAGAGTCAACAGGTGAGACTCAGATTAACAGTCAGAGTCAACAGGTGAGACTCAGATTAACAGTCAGAGTCAACAGGTGAGACTCAGATTAATAGTCAGAGTCAACAGGTGAGACTCAGATTAACAGTCAGAGTCAACAGGTGAGACTCAGATTAATAGTCAGAGTCAACAGGTGAGACTCAGATTAATAGTCAGAGTCAACAGGTGAGACTCAGATTAACAGTCAGAGTCAACAGGTGAGACTCAGATTCATCTGGTCTCTGTAATATTTGCAGGTCTTCCGGTTGTGATGGAGACCACCTGGTGTGTCTGGAGTGTGGAACCAAGGTCCTGGACTTCTCGGCTCACTACCCGACTCACGTCCAGTGTCTGTTGTGTCCGTACAGCAGCTGCTGCTCCAGAGCCTACGCTTCCCACATGATCCAGTAAGATCACACTCAGATTAAAGTGTTTCAGTTCGTATCTTTATCTTCTCATTCTTTCTTCCATCTTCTCTATCTGTGTAAAATTATATTTAAACTTTATTCTGGGTGAAGGGATCATCGCTGAATATGTTTTTACGTCAGCGATTCAGATTGTTGTGATTTCTGATTGCTGTTGTTTGTTGTTGTTTTCAGTCACCACGTGCCGCACACCAAAGACAAAGTTGTTCCTCTGCACAGACTGTCGCCTCCATGGTGAGACTCTCTTCTGTTATCACTCTGTCTGACCTGCAGGTGTCGCTCTTCATCACAGAAACATCACGTCTCATCATCAGATATTTATGACTGAATGATTATCACTGTTGGACTCTGCAGGTTTTATGTTCTTTATGGGCCTTAGTTACAGGGGTTACAGGTGTAACAGGTGTTACAGGTGTTACAGGTGTAACAGGTGTTACAGGTGTTACAGGGGTTACAGGTGTAACAGGTGTTACAGGTGTAACAGGTGTTACAGGTGTTACAGGGGTTACAGGTGTAACAGGTGTAACAGGTGTAACAGGGGTTACAGGGGTTACAGGTGTAACAGGTGTAACAGGTGTAACAGGGGTTACAGGGGTTACAGGTGTAACAGGTGTTACAGGTGTTACAGGGGTTACAGGTGTAACAGGTGTAACAGGTGTTACAGGTGTTACAGGTGTAACAGGTGTAACAGGGGTTACAGGTGTAACAGGGGTTACAGGTGTAACAGGGGTAACAGGGGTTACAGGTGTAACAGGTGTTACAGGTGTTACAGGTGTAACAGGTGTAACAGGGGTTACAGGTGTTACAGGGGTTACAGGTGTAACAGGTGTAACAGGTGTTACAGGTGTTACAGGGGTTACAGGTGTAACAGGTGTAACAGGTGTTACAGGTGTTACAGGTGTAACAGGTGTAACAGGGGTTACAGGTGTAACAGGTGTTACAGGTGTTACAGGGGTTACAGGTGTAACAGGTGTTACAGGTGTTACAGGTGTAACAGGTGTAACAGGGGTTACAGGTGTAACAGGGGTTACAGGTGTAACAGGTGTTACAGGTGTTACAGGGGTTACAGGTGTAACAGGTGTAACAGGGGTTACAGGTGTAACAGGTGTAACAGGGGTTACAGGTGTAACAGGGGTAACAGGGGTTACAGGTGTTACAGGTGTAACAGGTGTTACAGGTGTTACAGGTGTAACAGGTGTAACAGGTGTAACAGGGGTTACAGGGGTTACCATTCAACTGTTTTCTGGTAAAATTGCAGTAAATAAGCAGTTTATTTTGTTCTGTATCCTGTTTATTGAATAATAATAATAATAAGTAAGTGTTTGCTGTGTTTCAGTGTTTTCCTGCTGCGCTGCTCTCACTGTGACTTCAGCCCTCAGACTGCAGATCAGATGGCTGAACACCTGCTGAGGAACCCGGAGCACCACAGCACCACCTGTCAGGCCAGGAGTAAGACTTCACCACACACACACACACACACACACACACACACACACACAGACAGACAGACAGACAGACACACACAAAGACAGACACACACAGACACACACACACACACAGACACACACACAGACACACACACAGACACACACACAGACACACACACACACACACACACAGACACACACACACACACACAGACACACACAGACACACAGACACACAGACACACAGACACACATACAGAATATATGAAGAATAAAGTTTCAATAATAACTGATTATTTGGCTATAAATTAAGTTTTTTTAAATCCGACACGACAAACTAAATTCAAACATCCTTCTGTTCAGGAGATGATCCAGAAATAAAAAGGACATAAATCCCTCCAGGCTTCATGAACTCCATATTTCAGATTTTATTACATTTTATTAACAATTTTGTTTCAACTCTAAAAGCTTTGTTTCTCTTCAGTAAACTCACCACTTTGTCGTATCGATCAACCAACGTAGATTTAAGGGAAACGACGTGTGCAAAACATCTGGTCCGTATTCCTAATCCTGCTGTCAGATCGACACTCAAACTGTTAGCATGTAGCTTAGCCTCCGTGAGCTCCATCATCAAACTAAAACATGGACTAGATGAACGTCTCACGATGTCTTTATCTGTCCTCGTTACACATTAAGAAGAAGAAGTCATCCCTACTTCTGTTCCATGAGGTCTGACGGTCTTTGTCAGCTGCTATTGATCACATGTTCCCTTCTGAGGTGTTGTGTCAGCGTTTGTTTCGTAATATTCACTCAGATCATAATGAACCTGTAAAACCTCCACAGATCTGGTGTCAGTGAACTTGAGTGTTTCTTCTCTCTGCTCGGTGTCTAAACTCTTTAATCTTCTTTAATCAAACGTTTGGTTTCCGTATCTCTGACGGCTCCAAAGTAAATACAAGTGACCTGACTGAAGGTCGAGTCGAAGCCGTGGAAAATAAAACGGTGTTGAGTCTTCTGCTGCCAGTTTAGAGAGTCGTGTTCAAAGTCCTTTTTATTCTAATCTGTAGAAGTCTGATTTACTCGATCGATGATTAAAAGATATCTCAGACAGTCTCCTCTGTTTGAGTCTCACTCACATTAACTCTGACAGTTCAGACCTTCAGCTTCTCCACAGTCCATCCATAAATGATATCTATATTATATATATATTCTTTATATATTTTATATATATATGTAGAATCTCATCAATCAATACCCACCTGCTCTGTCTTTGTTACACTGGACTATTGTTAATATATATACATATATATAAAAACTAGTGCTGGGCAACGATTACAATTTTAATCGTGATTAATCTCATTGTTATGGCAAAGTTCAATAATGAATTCAAAAGTAGTGTATTGCTTCACTTTTATTTTAAAGTACTGCTATATGAACAACAGGTCAATAACATTTGGTTTGTAAACACTTTAAACACATCCGGTTCTTGTTAACAGCAGTATTCCCTTTACACAGTAGAGTTCTATCTCTTCACTATCTGTGCTCAGTGTGCTGACTGGATGTGAAACGTTCCACTGCTGTGAACATGAACACAATGTTTCAGCACGTTTCATCTAAATGTGTGTCTTGTGTCTTCATGACAGTCAGAGCAGGTGAATGCAGCTCTACTGTTCATCAATATAATGCTGTAACTCAGAGGTGATGATGGTTACCCAGCGATCAAAGAATAAAGACACTTTACGCACAATTTAGGTGTATTTTCCCTTTAACTCACGAGATGCAGGCAGCATGTTTTATACTTAATGTGAATATAATTCATACTTTGTTGGCATCTTATTCTGAAAACCGGATGTTCGTCTGAAGAAACCGGATGTTGTCTCACGTTAATCTTTCCGCTAACTTTCTTAGCTCATTCTTGAGGCTCATACGTGACGTCATTCGTTGATCCTAAAGGTGCGTTCACACCAAACGAGACGCGAACGCACCTTGAGAACGTTCCTCAGACCGACATCTTCCACAACACTAACCGGCTGCAGTTTATCTCTACTTCTCTGTAGCATCTGTTAGCTTGTCTTTAGTTTATCTCTACTTCTCTGTAGCATCTGTTAGCTTGTCTTTAGTTTGTCTCTACTTCTCTGTAGCATCTGTTAGCTTGTCTTGCTTTAGTTTATCTCTACTTCTCTGTAGCATCTGTTAGCTTGTCTTTAGTTTATCTCTACTTCTCTGTAGCATCTGTTAGCTTGTCTTTAGTTTATCTCTACTTCTCTGTAGCATCTGTTAGCTTGTCTTTAGTTTATCTCTACTTCTCTGTAGCATCTGTTAGCTTGTCTTTAGTTTATCTCTACTTCTCTGTAGCATCTGTTAGCTTGTCTTGCTTTAGTTTATCTCTATGTATGTATGTATGTATGTATATATATATATATATATTTTATATGTATACATATAAAATATATATATACATACATAATGTTTCTAGAAATGACGATACATTTCTCTAATAAGATGTTAAAAAAACTAAACTTGTCTCTTCTTCTCAGGCTACATTGAACCTGACATCCAGTTCTGCCACAATGAAGACCAGCACCCTTCAGAAGAGAAAGAACCGGTCCAGAACAAGGACTTGCCTGATCCGTCCTGGAGGTCCGCAGATTGTTGGAAACGACCATCGGAGAGCGACGGCTCCGAGTCCACCATCGTCTCGTTCGACCGGAGCACTGGGCCTCATCACTTCCTGTCCAAGAACACCGACGCCATCGACTTCTTCCACCTGCTCTTCCCTTCGGAGCTCATGGAGCTGATCACCAACGAGACCAATGCCCACGCAAAGACCTGCCAGTTCATGGGCTCCGGCTACTCGGACTGGGTCCCCGCCACCATCCACGAGATCAAAGGTTTCCTCGGCCTTGTCATTCTGATTGGGATCCAGAACCTTCCGGACCTGTCGCACTACTGGTCCTGGAGTCACTACGACAACAGCTACACCTTCTACCGCGCCATGAGCTTCAAACGCTTCAAGCAGATTGCCGCCAACATCCGCATGGGCAGCTTCACCACAGAAGAGTTTCATGGAACCGGCAACCCCAGCGACTCGCTGCACATCTTCAGGCCGATGCTGAATATTCTGGGAGGAACCATGTGGCGCGCCTATCAGCCGAACTGCTGCCTGTCCGTCGACAGGGCGCTGCTGCCCAGCCCGGAGGAGGAGAAGAGCTGCTACACCAAGGCGGATCCAAAGACCCAGCCTCAGGTGTGGCTGCTCTGCGATTCCAAGTCCGGCTACTGCCACCGCTTCTTCATCCAGGTGGGGGAGGAGGAGGGCCAGGAGCAAGGCTTCACCGTAGTGCCGGAGCTGGTGAAGGATCTGGAGGACAAACACCACCAGCTTTACTTGGCTAGTTCGCTGGCATCTGTCCCACTCATGCAGAAGCTTTTGGACCAGGGCATCTACGCTTCCAGCTCCTTCCCTCCCCTCAATCCCATACTGCCCAGAGAGCTGTGGGAGGAAGGTCGTCTGGAGAAACCCGGGGACTTCCTGCAGAGACAGTTTGGCCCCCTGCTGGCCACCCGCTGGAGGGACACCAAAGAGATGGGCTGCCTGTCGACTAACGCAGCTCCGGGTGAACAGGACACCGTTTGGAGGAGGTCTCAGACCAAAGTGGGCGGACTGGACCCGATAGACCGCCCCATGGCCTTCTGCCTCCTGCAGGAGAACATGCGAGGGGTTGACATCTGCAAGCAGTTGCTGGCCTGCAACCCGCTAGGGGGAATCCCCCAGGACCGGCACTGGCGCGGCCTCTTCTGGTTTCTGGTCAACCTGGGCATCGTCAACGCCTTCATCGTGCTGCGGGAGAGTCGCAAGGACAACCCGCCAGCCTGGGTGCAGGACGGCCTCTTTACTCAGGTCAACTTCCGCAAGCGTTTGGGCAACCAGCTCGCCAAGTGTGCTCAGAACTACCTCGAGACCATGGAGATCGCCAGCTCCCGCGGGATGAGGGTGGAGGCGACTGAGGCCCCAGTTAAACAAAGACACCGGATGGGGAAGATCAGCAGCATCTCCAAGAGGTGCAAGACCTGCCATTTAAAGAACCTCCGGCATGAGAGCGTGTACGGCTGCATCGTCTGCAGAGCAAACCTGTGTAAACTGCCGAGCTGCTTCTGGGAATTTCACGGCTTGTCGCCCATAAACAAAGGTCAGTATTTTACACGGTTACTTTCAAAGGGTGAAGAAGTTTATTACTTTTTATGGTTATACACAATTAAAGATGCATGCTTGATGTTTTTTTTACAGGATCAACAAGAGTTGGATTCATCAAGGACAGAATAAGGTAATATTTTACATTAAAACATTTAATTAATTTGATTTCACTGGGTGTAGTAAAGCTTTGGCTCTCATGAACAAGTTGAGTTGAGGAGCTTTGAGCTTTGTTTTGTCAGAAGTTGTTGTGTACATTTGAATCTCTTTTTTGTAGCGGAGAAATCACGGTGAAGGAGGTTGAGGACAACGTGGACGGGGCGATGGCGCCCGTGGAGGACCTGGACTTTTCTGACAATGAGCTGGATGACATGGACGATGACATTGAAGATATTAAGGAAGAATTCATCAAAGAAGTAAAACATCCGATGTCTCACCTGCCGTCAACGACCAACGGCCGCGCCCAACCGGCGGCTGCCCCGTCCGCCTGTAAAGAGCGCAGTGATTTCCTCACCGCCCGTCAGCTCAGGATCGCCCTCTTCGCTCTGTGCGACGGACTCCGCCAAGCCTCCAGGGTGTTTTTAACCGAGACGCAGCTCATCCGGTCCTGGCTGAAGGACGCCAAGAAGCGTTTGAAGTCAACTGAACGGGAGCAGAAGTTGGACGCCAACGGTGTGGACCGCATGGTGGCCTGGGTGGTGTCCATGCGCGAGCAGCAGCTTCCGATCACAGAGAGCAACCTCTTCCACAAGGCCTCCACACTGAAGAAGAAGGGAGGTTTCAGTGACTCCTTCCGCATCTCCTACGACTGGGCGGTGAGCTTCATGCTGAAGCATCGGCTGGGCATTCGGAGCATCGGCAGGGCGGCCACGCTGGCTCGGGCTCTGCCGCTTTCCCTGGAGGCCAAGATCAAGTCCTTCAGGGATTTTACGCAGAAGGTCATCCGGATCAACAAGCTGCCGGAAAGCGCCGTGGCTGCGATGGACGAGTTGTGTCTCTTTGTGGATTTGAGGTTAGTTCAGGACAAGTCTCGCCGCTCGGAGGCCCTGGAGCTCACTGGGTCGTTACCTCTGGTCACCGTGTACCTGACGGCGCTGGCCGACGGCACCATGTTGCCGTCTGTGGTGCTGGCGAACCGGCAGCTGGCTGAGAAAGTCTTGCCCGAGTTTATCCTGCTGGAGGCCGGACTAGAGAGCCTGTTAGTAGAAGAAATCTTGGATCTCTGGATTAACAAGGTTTGGCTGAAGCACGTTTTCGGTCCAACTAGACCCAGTAAAACAATGCTGGTCTTGGACAGACACCGGGAGCACATGGGAGATCTGTTCCTCACTTCCATCAGCGGATCGGGCACCTTGCCGGCTGTGATTCCTGGAGGCTCCTCTTTCCGTCTTCAGCCCCTGGAGATTTGCGTGAAGCCGGTTCTGCAGCACTTCCTGTTGTCACGCTGGGCAAAGTTCACCGCCGGAAACCCGAAGGAGTTGGAGGAGACGTCGCCCCACCAGCTCCAAGCGAATGTGACCCAGCAGCTGGTTGACTGGCTGGTCGAGGCCCTCACGCACTTAAACAAACTCCCACGGCTTTGGAAGAAGTCGTTCCGCCTGACGGGCCTTCTGTCGGTGAGGAAAGAGGAGGACCGGGAGGTGGAGGAGGAGACCATGAGTCCAGAGGAGATCCAGTCGGACCTCCTCAAGACCCTGACGGAGACCCTGCTGGGTCCGGAGGCTTTAGAGGACGATTATCCTGAGCTGCTGGAGCTGGAAGACAAAGAGGACACCGAGGAGGAACAAGAACAAGGAGAAGGACAGAAGGCATCAGAGGAGAAACAGGAGGACAAAGAAGGAGAAGGAAAGGAGGTGAAACAGGACAAGGAAGAGACCAGGGAGGAGATTGAGGAGAAAGGGAAGGAAACAAAGGACGGAGGTCGGCCAGAGGACACAGAAAAGGACACAATCAAAGGAGTGGAAGACAGGAAGGAGACAGACGAGGACAGGAAAAAAGAAGTTGACGAGGACAGTGAGGAGGAAGGAAAGGAGACAGAGGAGGACAGGAAGGAAGTGAGCAGGGAGAGACGAGAGACCAGGATAGTGATAGGAGAGGAAGTCGGTGATGAGTGGAAGATAACGGTGAAGAGCCGGACTGACGGGGTCGAGGACGACAGGATGGACGAAAGCTGAAGCAAAGACAGAGACATGGATGTCAACACACCTGTCCACAGGTGTCTCCAACAGGTGTCGGGACCGTTTACCGCCGGATCTCCTCTCCGAAATCTACCAAAAACCACAGAAAGTCGGGCGATGAGACAAGCAAGTAGCACACCTGTCTACGCGGGGGACATAAAGCTGACACAGGTGTGCTGTTGAGTTGGTCCCAAATATTTAGTTTGAACTCTTTGGCCCTATTGGTCCGGTTCCAACGGGACCCTGTTCCTAGTGGACATTAAAGGAACCGCAGCTGAGTTGGTTGCTGCTTGTTTGGGACGTTTTTCGGTTATGATGTTAAGTTTTTTGTTCAGTCTGTTTTGATTTTAAATCAAAGAAATCTGAAGACGACCGTGTAGTTTGAGTTCTCTGCTGGTTGTAAACGTCTTTTAGTGGTTTAGAGACGAGCCAATCGGCCGATGTCCACATGCAGGAGTTATGAGTGATGCTGGTTATCCATCTCACAGGAACAACGATTTAGATAGTTAAGAATAACGTCTGTGTGTCTGGGTCTTAATTCTTACACCAGACAGATTCAACAGATAAATAATGAGACATAAAGAGACATGATGACCAACATGTTTGTGTTCCTAAATGTTGAACTCAAAAACAAAACTCACTGAGATATGAAACAACTGTTGGCAATAAATTCATTGATTTTTAAAGCAGTTTTTCTGATCTGTTGTCTGAAGCTGCAGCAGCTTCTTGTGAATGTTCGTGTGATGATGATGATGATGATGATGGGGATGGGGACCAGCTCTGGAAGCTGATTGGCCGGTTCGGGAATATGTGTTAATATATTGGATCATGTGACCAGAACCTGGAGCTGAATATTTTGATGGTGCCTCCGACAGAACGGATGTTGTTGTACAGACGACGACGATGATGATGATGATGATAGATCCTCTTCCTCATTCATAAAATACAAACATCTTCAGCTTTGGATCCTTTTCTTTTTAGTTGTAGTTTTTTTAGGTGGTTTCTTCAGGAGACAACTTCCTGTTCTTTAAGGTGAAGTCAAAGCTTCATGTGTTAAAGCTGCATTCTCTCTAGTGTCCACCAGGGGGCGACTCCTCTGGTTCTATAGAAGTCTATGAGAAAATGACTCTACTTCTCTCTTGATTTATTACCTCAGTAAACATTGTAAACATGAGTTTATGGTCTCAATCTCTAGTTTCAAGTCTTCTTCAATACAGCATGATGTTCATTTAGTACATTATGGTCCATTTAGAGTCAAACAGACCATAAAGCAGGGTATGCTTTAGGGGCGTGTGTGTGTGTTATATAACACCTCCAAAGGTCACATTAGTACAAGTGAATCCTTGAACTATAACAAAACACATCGACTGCAAAGAGGCGGAGACGCATTTCTGAAAATCAAAACCATAACCCCCCCCCTCAAGGCTACACCTTCAGATGCTGTAGGATCGGTGACGTGGAACACACCCCCTGGAAAACATGTTCGACAACTTCTACGAATACAAACAGATCTGGATCTCAACGAGCTCAGTGTTAGCATAGTGGTGTTAGCATAGTGGTGTTAGCAAGCAGGGTATGCTTTATGGTAAATAAAATGTAACACAGAAGTTCACCTTTGTGCTCCGTACGTCGTTAACTTTATGTGTAGAAGTATTTTTCTCAGTCATCTGACCATCATTTGTGGGTCTGTAGTTCTAAACTTAAAGTAGAACTACATGTGCTGCCGTTGTAATATAGATGTAGCTTCTTTTACTGCAGTTATGAAAGTAACGCCACTTATGTAGTTATCATAACCCCAAAAAGAAGTGAATCATATTTTAATTACTGTGTTTGAATAAACCGGTTTCTGGGCTTTAAAGGGTAGGTTATTTGGATGTACATGTAAGCCCCGCCCCTCTTCTCTGATTGGGCTGTGTCCTGATCTCCCGGCGGTGAGACTCCTCCCTCATAGTTTTATTCCCAGTGGACCTGGTCTGAGAGAACCCAGAACCGCCTGACAGCAGAACCTGCAGGATCTGACCAGACCAGGATCTGAACCATGGGTGAGTCCTCTTATCTCCTTTAGCGGTCTCTCCATCACCCCTCTCTCTCTCTCTCTCTCTCTCTCTCTCTCTCTCTCTCTCTCAGCTGCTGAAACCTCTCTTTTCTCTCATGAGGTCTGAGCTGGTGACCTTTGTTCTGTTCCTGTTTGCTCTGAAAAGATCTTCAGAATAAAGCTGCAGCGCCTCAACCCTCATTTAGTCTTAATGTGAGGAAGACGTCTTTATACTCACCATGAGGAGAATATGAATTACAAACTGTTGAGCTCGACCTGCAGAAACAAACTCAATCCTTTATTCTAATAGTTTAATTAACTTTTTACTAGAAAAAAAAACTTTTAAAAACTTTTTCTGCAGGAAGATTTTTATAGAAATGAAATAAAAGCAAAAAGAAGGAAAATAAAAAGTGTCCAGAGTCCAACGTTACGTCTTCAAATGTCTTGTTTGTCCAAAAGAATTCAACTAATAATCAACTCTTTTCTTTCTATTGATCGACCAATCACTACAGCTCAAAACAGCATCCTGTTCCTTTAAGTGTGTGTGTGTGTGTGTGTGTGTGTGTGTGTGTGTGTGTGTGTGTGTGTGTGTGTGTGTGTGTGTGTGTGTGTGTGTGTGTGTGTGTGTGTGTGTGTGTGTGTGTGTGTGTGTGTGTGTGTGTGTGTGTGTGTGTGTGTGTGTGTGTGTGTGTGTGTGTGTGTGTGTGTGTGTGTTATATAACACCTCCAAAGGTCACATTAGTACAAATGAATCCTTGAACTATAACTAAACAGCGTCACTTGCAGGTCTGATGTGGACCGGTTCTCATAATGATGAACTAGACGATATAAAACAGATTCAGTCACATGTTGATAATTAATTCATAATTAAACATTTTAAAGTCTTTCAAAGATCGTTCGCTCTTACTTTTACTAATAGAGGTTGTACTTGTACCAGAGTATTTTCTGTGGTATTAGTACTTTAACTTGAAGGATCTGAAGTATTTAACTGTGGAGGCCGTGATAATAGTAAGTATTTCACAGTTAATTACCGGTTTAATTGAGCAGCTCAGTTTAAAATACAAGACCAACTCGTTTATTTGTGTACTTGTACTTTTGTATTTACATTTTACTTCATACTTTTGAAGTTTTTAACACTTAACATCTGATCCACCTCTAAAATATAGTAAATATATAAATTAATATATAAAAAAACATGTGACTGAGTTCTTAAAGTCTGACTTTATTATTTGTTGCGATTTTATTTCCTCAAAATCAAATAAGAATGAGTTGATTGAAGTATTTTTACTTTATTCTTACAGATTGTTTTAGTTTTTTGAGATGAAACAAATTAAAATACTTTAAATCAGCTCCACAGGAAACTATACAGCCACAAAAATACATAATAATACTGTACTAAAATATATACTGTATATATGTACAATGAGTATTTTTACTACATGACACCGATAATACTTGTGTACTCTTCCTGAAGTACTTGTATTAAAAGTACATGTAATGGAGTATTGTTTGTGGTACTGCTACTTTTACTTCAGTATAATATCACAGTACTCTTTCCCACCTGTGGTGGGCGGAGCCTGCAGGTGAGCAGGAGCTCCGGCTCTGCAGCATTTCTGTTTTAGAATCAATCATCAGCTCATAAAGGAATGAATAACATAAACAGGAACCTGTTTCCAAACTCACTTTAGAGTTTAACTACCATGTGTGTGTACTTATACTATGTATTCAGTGTGGGGGGGGGGGTGAGTACTCAGTACTTTAGTAAATTAGTAGTAACTGTAGTAACTGTAATAACTTTATTGATCCTGAACATGTTCATCGGTTTATGAACAAACACCTGCAGAACTAAAGACGTTCATCAGCTGGACTCATTAGCTAATGTTAGCATGCTAACGTGCTAAGCTAAAGTCCCATGTGAATGAAAGCAGCAACATTAGAGGAGCGATCCAACCAATCCCAGGACTCGGGAGGTCCTGGGGCAGTCTCATAGTCTCTCCTGGGGGTTCTGGGTCGTTAAGTTTGATGTGTTACAGTGTGTTTACTTGTAGGAGTGTGTTTGAGTGTCTGTGTGATCAGGTTTGAGGAATGTGCTGAGAGCGGGGGTTGGAAGAAGTGGCTGGGTGAGGTGTCAACAGGTCAAGCGCAAAGGAGGAGCTTATTGGACTTCAGCCAATCATTGAGCTGATCGATTTGTAATGTCATTTACAGACTTTTCAGAGAATTTGGAGGGACAAAGAAACTGTGAATCCCCGGAGATAACCAGACCTCGTCCTGACCATTGGGCCTCTATTTCATGAAATATATACGTTTGTTTTGTAATTCATAGTGTGATTCAGTTTGTAACGGCATTTGCTTTTATTAGTACAGAGGTCTTCAACAGGGGGTCCGCGACCCCTAGGGGGTCCGCGACCCCTAGGGGGTCCGCGGAGGTACTGCAGGGGGTCCGCGAAATCTTTGGATGATTAGACCAGTGTTTTTCAACCTTTTTTGAGCCGCGGCACACTTTTTACATTAAAAAGATCCCGCGGCACACCAACAACCAAAAACGCTACAAAATGACACCTTTTAGCATAATACAGTATATATACCAGGGGTGTCAAAATCAATCACAGGAAGGGACAAAATAAAAATTGTGACTACGTTGAGGGCCAGATAGAGTCACCATTTAATAAACAGGATAGAAGGGATATTGGACAAAGTGCAAAAAGAACACATGTTTATAGGCTACATTATTTTATGCATGTGTACCAGAGCCAGATGTTTGGCATCTTCTCTTGGCTGCCAGTTCATTAATATCTGGGGTTAGGTTCTGTGGAAACCCTCAAGATGGAGTGAAGGTGTGCATCAGTGAGACGACTCCTGTGTGGGTTTGTGTTCATCTTCATCACAGAGAACAGCTGCTCACACAGGTATGTGCTTCCAAACATGCAGAGCATTTGAGCAGCATGTAGGCGGAGTTAAGGCATCGTTTCGGGGGTGAAGCTTTGAAACTGTGCAGCGCCCTCAGAGTCATACTTTGCCTTGAGTGTCATTACACTGGAGGTCCATCAGCTCCACGGGTGCTCTTTACACGTCAACTGCAAACGGATTGCTGAGCAGTTCACATTTAAATTTCTGAGCTGCAAAGTCGGCAAATCGCCGAGTGAACTCTGTGCCAAGTGCACCCAGTTTATCAGCACAATGCTCAGTCGGGAACACAGCGGTGGAGACTTTTACTGCATCACACATGTCTGTGATCACACGTCCCCGTCCCTGAAGCTGGAGGTTTAGCGCAGTGAGATGCTTCGTTATGTTGAACATAAAGCCAGCTCACATCGCCACGTTTCGTCCCGGAGCTCTGTGGTGTGGCGGGACAGTTATGATAAACATCTGATATCTTCTGGCGGGCCGTTGTACCGAGGGCCGGATATATGCTGACAATGTAATGACAAGTCTCTAAATGTGTTGATCCTTACTAGGCTTTTCATCTGGGTTATGTTGTCCAGGGCCCAGTTCAGAGTCTGCATTTTTCCTTTTCAAATATTTCTCCATCTGTTCGTCTCGTCACCTCAACCTCTCCCATCATTTCATTCTACTGTCCTACATTAACGAGGTCATTACTGCGCTACCTACTGCCACCCACTGGCATGGAAGAGTATTTATTACTTAGTCAGACACTATGTTGCAGCTCAGACGCTCAACAATGGCAAAGTATTTGCAGCAACTAAATAATATTTTTTTGGACTCATTAAGTGAAATTGGACATTTTCCCACGGCACACCTGACGATCTCTCACGGCTCACTGGTGTACCGCGGCACAGCGGTTGAAAATCACTGGATTAGACCATTTTTTTTAATTTTATTTTTCCCAACATGAGTCTGTCCATTATATTAATAGTTCAGTATTGTATGTAAGATAACAGGTGTGTTGATGCATGGCAGTGGCACTAATAGGCCATCACTCATTTTTGTTTCCACATTTATGTTTAAAATTAAAACATCAATCTGAACAGCTTGTATTCATGATTATCATGCAACTGACAGTTGATATTAGCATTGGTATCATTTTACGAGGTATGTTTATGAATGGCAGTGTCACGGCCCCCCTCCTCACTGTACCTTCATGTTTAAAACATGAATATATGAACCTGTGTATTATGTGAATAGATTAGTGTTGAATGCACAATAAAGAGGTATGTTGATACATGGCACTAGGCCCAGTTTAATATAAAACACCATTTTATAGAATATATCTAGTCGGGGGTCCCTGCTCCATCTCTATCAGTTTGGGGGTCCTTGGCCTGAAAAAGACCCCTGGTCTAGTGGATTCAATTCCTTTTGATTTTAACTCAAACCAGCTGATTCGGCCCTGCTTGCTGATGGAAGAAAGAGAGCAAGGGGGGGACTGCTTCTTCTCCTTTGTTTGAGAAACTTTTGAACATAACAGTCTGCTGGACCTCTTACCTGCTGGGCGTAAACAGCATCCAGGAGGATCCAGACCAGATGTTGGACCACCTCCTCATCTGGTCCCTTTAGACCTGAAGGATCAGCACAAAATAAAAGTTACGACTTTCAGAGTTCTCCTAATACAGATGGTTTAACATCTGGTCTACAAGACTCCAGACTATTGGTTTTGCCGCCATCCAAAAAATCTGAAGTTAGTAATTCAGTGACCTTCTTTTTTCAATGGTGTTAGCATAGTGGTGTTAGCATGCCGGTGTTAGCATGCTGGTGTTAGCATGCTGGTGTTAGCATTTAGCTCAAAGTAAGGGCGGTTTTGTAGCTGTAGACTTATTTGTTATTTTGGTTATGAAATATGCTTCATATTGTGTGTTGTTGCTGCAGAGTGAGTCTTGTTTTCATGATGAGTTTTGACAGTTTAATAACACGTGCGAGTGTAGGAAGGAACCTCCGGCTATAACGAAACAAAATCATTTGAAAACACTCCCATGTATTAATGTCAGTCTGACCTCTGTCACACCTCCTGCAG
>JAVDOI010000063.1:724264-746764 GCA_032191485.1 Leptoclinus maculatus | reverse complement strand
CTTCATTCTCAGGAGGACGTAGAGACGCCGTATACGTCTCTGGTAGAGACCTGTCAATCACCGTGTAGCCCCGCCCCTAAAGCATCCCCTGCTTTATGGTATAAAGACGTCTTCCTCACATTAAGACTAAATGAGGGTTGAGGCGCTGCAGCTTTATTCTGAAGATCTTTTCAGAGCAAACAGGAACAGAACAAAGGTCACCAGCTCAGACCTCATGAGAGAAAAGAGAGGTTTCAGCAGCTGAGAGAGAGAGAGAGAGAGAGAGAGAGAGAGAGAGAGAGAGAGAGAGAGAGAGAGAGAGAGAGAGAGAGAGAGAGAGAGAGAGAGAGAGAGAGAGAGAGAGAGAGAGAGAGAGAGAGAGAGAGAGAGAGAGAGAGAGAGAGAGAGAGAGAGAGAGAGAGAGAGAGAGAGAGAGAGAGAGAGAGAGAGAGAGAGAGAGAGAGAGAGAGAGAGATGATGGAGAGACCGCTAAAGGAGATAAAAGAGGACTCACCCATGGTTCAGATCCTGGTCTGGTCAGATCCTGCAGGTTCTGCTGTCAGGCGGTTCTGGGTTCTCTCAGACCAGGTCCACTGGGAATAAAACTATGAGGGAGGAGTCTCACCGCCGGGAGATCAGGACACAGCCCAATCAGAGAAGAGGGGCGGGGCTTACATGTACATCCAAATAACCTACCCTTTAAAGCCCAGAAACCGGTTTATTCAAACACAGTAATTAAAATATGATTCACTTCTTTTTGGGGTTATGATAACTACATAAGTGGCGTTACTTTCATAACTGCAGTAAAAGAAGCTACATCTATATTACAACGGCAGCACATGTAGTTCTACTTTAAGTTTAGAACTACAGACCCACAAATGATGGTCAGATGACTGAGAAAATGTAAACACTTCTACACATAAAGTTAACGACGTACGGAGCACAAAGGTGAACTTCTGTGTTACATTTTATTTACCATAAAGCATACCCTGCTTGCTAACACCACTATGCTAACACCACTATGCTAACACTGAGCTCGTTGAGATCCAGATCTGTTTGTATTCGTAGAAGTTGTCGAACATGTTTTCCAGGGGGTGTGTTCCACGTCACCGATCCTACAGCATCTGAAGGTGTAGCCTTGAGGGGGGGGGGTTATGGTTTTGATTTTCAGAAATGCGTCTCCGCCTCTTTGCAGTCGATGTGTTTTGTTATAGTTCAAAAATTCACTTGTACTAATGTGACCTTTGGAGGTGTTATATAACACACACACACGCCCCTAAAGCATACCCTGCTTTATGGTCTATTAGAGACCTGTCAATCACTGTGTAGCCCCGCCCCTAAAGCATACCCTGCTTTATGGTCTATTAGAGACCTGTCAATCACTGTGTAGCCCCGCCCCTAAAGCATACCCTGCTTTATGATCTATTAGAGACCTGTCAATCACTGTGTAGCCCCGCCCCTAAAGCATACCCTGCTTTATGGTCTATTAGAGACCTGTCAATCACAGTGTAGCCCCGCCCCTAAAGCATACCCTGCTTTATGGTCTGTTTGACTCTAAATGGACCATAATGTACTAAATGAACATCATGCTGTATTGAAGAAGACTTGAAACTAGAGCTTGAGACCATAAACTCATGTTTACAATGTTTACTGAGGTAATAAATCAAGAGAGAAGTAGAGTCATTTTCTCATAGACTTCTATAGAACCAGAGGAGTCGCCCCCTGGTGGACACTAGAGAGAATGCAGCTTTAACACATGAAGCTTTGAAGAACTTTAAAGAACCAGATGTTGTCTCCTGAGGTAGACGTTACTCCTCTAGATCTTTACATAGACTCCCTTCAGAAGAGCTTTGGTTTTGAAAGTGCTTCATGAATAAAAAAATACTTTATTTCGACTGCATAAAGATGAAATTGTTGTGGTTCTGTTGTGTCTTCAGGTGGTGGAGCCTGTCGATATTTACTGGAAGTGCGACCTGGCGAACCCTCACACCACTCACTGTCTGGGCAACGGTCAGATCATGATCAGCTGTATGGGAGACCCGTCTGGCAACGGCAAAGGTGAGACGACCGGCAACAGTGTGACGTTAAAGACGCACTCGGCGGCCCCTGGTGGACGGTATCAGTGACGCACCTGGTGGACGGTATCAGTGATGCACCTGCTGTCGTTCCTCTTTAGGTGGTTTCGTCCTGCTGGACGGTGAGACGTTCGAGGTGGTCGGTAACTGGGAGCACCCGGGTGAAGCGGCGCCTTTTGGATACGACTTCTGGTACCAACCTCGACACAACGTGATGATCAGCACTGAATGGGGTGCACCCAAAGCTCTGGCTAACGGTTTTAATCCCGCACATGTCAAAGAAGGCGAGTTAAGAGGAAACATCAATCTGTCTTCAATCCTCCCAGTAAGACTCCAGTCAGTAGCAATGGGCCTCCAGATTCTGGTCCCAGTACCTGGTCAGCACCACAGTTCTAGATCCCAGTAAGACTCCAATCAGTGCACCTGGGTTCTAGGTTCCTATGCCAGTACGAATCCAGTCGGTATCACAAGGTTCTTGATCCTAGAAAGACTTGAGTCTTCATCACGGGGCTCTTTGTTCCACTTCCAGTAAGACATTAGGGTATCTATTTCCTGGGTCCAGACCTTTGAATCCGCCCAGTTCACCAAGTTCGAGTCGATTGGTTTGTCTGGTATTGTGACGTAATCGAGCCAACGAGCGGAACAAGGGGGACTAACGATTAGCCAATCAGCACCATTGTGAATAAACAGAGTTAAACAAGTTGACAATTCTGTCTGATAACTAGTCAACTTCATTGTTGTTGGTGTTCCAGGACTCTACGGCAGCTCCATCCACGTTTGGGACTGGACCACCCACAGGAAGCTGCAGACCCTCGATCTGGGGGAGGAGGGGGCCATTCCCCTCGAGATCCGATTCCTTCACGACCCCGATGCCACAGAGGGCTACGTGGGATGTGCTCTGAACTCTGTGGTCTTCAGGTTCTACAAAACACCAGTCAGTACCATAGGGTTCTAGATCTAAGTAAGGCTTTAGTTGGTACCACAGGGGTTCTACAACCCAGAGAGACTCAAGTCAGTGCTAAAGGGTTCTAGGTTCTGATCCCAGGAAGACTTCAGACAGCACTGCAGGGTTCTAGGTTTGACTCCCAGTCTGTTCCACACAGTTCATAATGGATTGTCTGTTCCATTTAGTGACGACCACTTACAGATACAGAGCCACAAAACTAAACTACCCTGAACTTTACACTTTTTTAGCCTTTTGACACTGAAGGTATCTCACCAACCAACCCTCAATCAGGCCAAACACATTGTCACTGAGAGCATGTTAGCATGCTGATGTTAGCATTTAGCTCAAAGCACAGAGATGATTGTGTTACTTCAGACTCGTCTGGCTTTGTGTGTCTTCAGAAAGGTGACTGGGCTGCAGAGAAAGTGATCAATATTCCCAGTAAGAAGGTAGAGGGATGGGTGCTACCTGAGATGCCTGGTAAGTCTGTCTGCCTGTCTGTCTGCCTGTCTATCTCTCCGTCTGTCTGGTTTGCATGACTGGTTTCCTGTCTGTCTGCGCAGGTCTGATCACAGACATCCTGATCTCGTTGGACGACCGTTATCTCTACTTCAGCAACTGGCTCCACGGTGACATCAGACAGTATGACATCACAGACAGGAGGAACCCACGATTGGTCGGCCAGGTCTGAACGTTACACCTGTCCAGTGACTAGAAGGTAAAAAGCTTCAGAGTGAGACAGCTCACCTGTCTGTCTGTTTCAGGTGTTTCTGGGAGGAAGCATCGTCAGTGACGGTCCCGTCAAAGTCCTGGAAGACCCGGAGAACCAGCAGCAGCCCCGCCCACGCTTCATCCAGGTACCACAGACAGGATGAGAGAGAGACAGGAAGCTGTGAGACAGGAGGCTGTGAGACAGGAAGATGTGGGACAGGAGGCTGTGGGACAGGAGGCTGTGAGACAGGAAGCTGTGAGACAGGAGGCTGTGAGACAGGAGGCTGTGAGACAGGAAGCTGTGGGACAGGAGGCTGTGAGACAGGAGGCTGTGAGACAGGAAGCTGTGGGACAGGAGGCTGTGAGACAGGAAGCTGTGAGACAGGAGGCTGTGAGACAGGAAGCTGTGAGACAGGAAGCTGTGAGACAGGAGGCTGTGGGACAGGAAGCTGTGAGACAGGAGGCTGTGGGACAGAAAGCTGTGGGACAGGAGGCTGTGGGACAGAAAGCTGTGAGACAGGAAGCTGTGAGACAGGAGGCTGTGGGACAGGAAACTGTGAGACAGGAGGCTGTGAGACAGGAGGCTGTGAGACAGGAAGCTGTGGGACAGGAAGCTGTGGGACAGGAAGCTGTGAGACAGGAAGCTGTGAGACAGGAAGCTGTGAGACAGGAGGCTGTGAGACAGGAGGCTTTGAGACAGGAGGCTGTGAGACAGGAGGCTGTGAGACAGGAGGCTGTGAGACAGGAGGCTGTGGGACAGGAAGCTGTGAGACAGGAGGCTGTGGGACAGGAGGCTGTGAGACAGGAGGCTGTGAGACAGGAAGCTGTGAGACAGGAGGCTGTGGGACAGGAAGCTGTGAGACAGGAGGCTGTGAGACAGGAAGCTGTGGGACAGGAGGCTGTGAGACAGGACAGGATGGACTTGTGCTTTATGATTGCTTGTTGATCTCTACCTGTCTCTCTCTCAGGGGAGGCGTGTCCCTGGAGGTCCTCAGATGTTACAGCTGAGTTTAGACGGTCGGAGACTTTATGTGACGACGTCTCTCTACAGCGGCTGGGACAAACAGTTCTACCCCGACATGGCCAAGTGAGTACTACTGTAGTATACTGTAGTACTACTACTGTAATATACTGTAGTACTACTACAGCAACATACTGGACTACTACTACTGCTACAGACTGTCTCTCTCTCTCTCTCTCTTTCTGTCTGTCTCTCTGTCTGTCTCTCTGACTGTCTGTCTCTCTCTCTCTCTGTCTGTCTCTCTCTTTCTGTCTGTCTCTCTGTCTGTCTCTCTGTCTGTCTCTCTGACTGTCTGTCTGTGCAGAGAGGGCTCCGTGATGATGCAGATCGATGTGGACTCAGTGGATGGGGGTCTCTCTGTGAATGAGAACTTCCTGGTGGACTTCGGTAAAGAACCCGAAGGTCCGTCTCTGGCTCACGAGCTCCGTTACCCTGGAGGAGACTGTACGTCTGACATCTGGCTGTAGAGACCTGAGACCTGATCCCGACCACCTGAGACCTGAACCAGAGACCACCTGAGACCTGATCCAGACACCACCTGAGACCTGAACCAGACCACCTGAGACCTGAACCAGACCACCTGAGAACTGAACCAGACCACCTGAGAACTGAACCAGACCACCTGAGACATGAACCATACCACCTGAGACCTGAACCAGAGACCACCTGAGATCTGATCCAGAGACCACCTGAGACCTGATCCAGACGCCACCTGAGACCTGATCCAGACGCCACCTGAGACATGAACCAGACACCACCTGAGACCTGAACCAGACCACCTGAGACCTGAACCAGAGACCACCTGAGACCTGAACCAGAGACCACCTGAGATCTGATCCAGAGACCACCTGAGACCTGAACCAGACCACCTGAGACCTGAACCAGACCACCTGAGACCTGAACCAGACCACCTGAGAACTGAACCAGACCACCTGAGACCTGATCCAGGTGGACACGTTCTGTTCCTCATGGTTCTGGTTCTGGTTTAAATGTTCTGGTGAAATAAAACTGTTAAAAAGTTCACTGTGAGTGTGATCTGTCTTTAAAACCGACCAATCAGCTGTCAGCTGTTCAGTCTGTTAAATCAAACCTGATTGGCCTGCAGCGCCCCCTGCTGCTCACTCTGTTAACACACAGTGTGTCTGATACACTCACCTGGAAACAAATAATATAATATAATATAAAGTGATATAATATAATACATCAAATAATATGATATCAAATAATATAATATCATATCATAAAATATGATATGATATATCGTATAATATAATATCATACACAATATAATATAGTATACAAAAATAATGTAATATTTACAGTAGCAGTATAGTATAGGTACTTGTACTGTACTTGAGCATTTCTATTTTGTGATACTTTCTACTACATGTAGAGTACATTTTTTTACTTTTACTACATTTATCTGACAGCTTTAATTAATTCACAGATTCAGATTATTAATCAACTAATAAATGATGATTTATTATTATAGATTATATAAAGTCATTAAAATGAGCTCCACCTTTAAAGTGATAAACACATTAAAGCTTCAATAATCATAATACTATAATATAAAATGTACTCTTCTGCATAGTGAATACTTCGACATTTGGTACTTTAATACTATTTTGAGGACTTTTACTTGTAACACAGTATTTCTACCATATCTACAATGTTGTATTAGTACTATTACTGCAGTAAAACATCAGAATACTTATCTTTCCTCTGGTTAATCTATAATAATATAACTGTATATCAGGTTAATATACTCTAAAGTGTAAACTGTAGGAACCTGCAGTACCTGTAGATCAGACTCCAGGCCAGCAGGTGGCAGCACTGCGCCAGAAACCGACCGGAAAAAGAGCAGCAGAAGAAGAAGGAGCCGCTAGCTGCTACTGTTGACATGACGATCAGAGAGCATCAATGGAGACAAACGGGACATGAAACATCGCTTCTAACGCACTGAACGGTCACCAGGTAACACGGACTCACCTGTAAACACACACACAGACACGTCACTGCACCTGGAAGAGCTCACCTGCGACTGAGATGGAGCTAGCGTTAGCTTAGCATATAATACAGCTTTAAAAAAAAAAAAAAAAAGCCGAGCGAAGTTAGCAACAGTTGTCCTGATAGTTAGCCGGCTAAAGCTAATGTTATCATTAACCGGAGCTAGTAACGTTAGCTTGTTAGCTTTGGTGTGTTTAATCTCTTAAGCTAACCAGCTACAGGACGATGCTAATGTTTAGTTAGCTGGTTAACGGTATCTGCGTCTCAACTAAAGCTAAAGTTCCTCCACAGTAAGCTAAGCTTAGCTAAGCTAACAGTCTGTTGATGACTGAACTTTACACTTGAGAGAGTCGGAGCTAATGCTAACAACTAGCGAGCTTTAAATACAAAGCTAAGCTAACATCAGCTGACTTCTGTTTATCAAACTGCTTCTTTAAACAGAGTACCACAGTGTAGAAGTACCCTGTTAAAGTACTAATACCACAGTGTAGAAGTACCCTGTTAAAGTACTAATACCACAGTGTAGAAGTACCCTGTTAAAGTACTAATACCACAGTGTAGAAGTACCCTGTTAAAGTACTTAAATACTAGCATTATATATACTCAAAGTGTTCATGATGCAGAATAATGTATTTATAATATTATGATTATTGAAGCATTACGTTTAATGACTTTCTATAATCAATAATATGACATCATCATTTATTAGTTTATTAATCATCTGAATCTGTGAAGACACTAAAGCTGTCAAATGAATAAAGATCAAAGCTTTAATATTAATAATATGAATCATTATTATTCTTCACTATTCACATCTGATACAATCAACCGATGACGTCATCGGTTAACCTCAGTGTTCTAGTCACTGATCTCACATCAGCTTCACTAACACACACACACACACACTAACACACACACACACTAACACACACACACTAACACACACACACACTAACACACACACACACTAACACACACACACTAACACACACACACACACTAACACACACACACTAACACACACACACTAACACACACACACTAACACACTAACACACACACACTAACACACATACACACTAACACACACACACTAACACACACACACACACTAACACACACACACTAACACACACACACTAACACACACACACTAACACACACACACTAACACACACACACACTAACACACACTAACACACACACACACTAACACACACACACTAACACACACACACTAACACACACACACACTAACATACACACACTAACACACACACACACTAACATACACACACTAACACACTAACACACACACACACACACTAACTAACACACTAACACACACACACTAACACACTAACTAACACACTAACACACACACACTAACACACACTAACATACACACACTAACACACTAACACACACACACACACACACACACTAACATACACACACTAACACACACACACTAACACACACACGCACACACTAACACACACACACTAACACACACACGCACACACTAACACACACACACTAACACACACTAACACACACACACACACACACACACACACACACAAACACACACACACACACACACTAACACACACACTAACATACACACACACACTAACATACACACACACACTAACATACACACACACACTAACATACACACACACACTAACATACACACACACACTAACATACACACACACATACACTAACACACACACACTAACACACACTAACACACACACACACACACACACACACACACACAAACACACACACACACACACACTAACACACACACTAACATACACACATACACTAACACACACACACACACACTAACATACACACACACTAACATACACACACACATACACTAACACACACACACTAACATACACACATACACTAACTAACACACACACACACTAACATACTAACACACACACACTAACTAACACACACACGCACTAACTTTTATTGTGCTAACGTGTCTCCTCGTCTCCTCACGAGGAGACGAGGAGACAGGCTTTTAACAACTAAAGGAACAGTTTCATTCGTGCTGACGTGGTTTTTTCAGCTCTTTTATTCACCAGAAAGACTTTAACAAAGGAAACACTGGTGTTTCCTCCTAGAAGCCTCCTCTCTCCTCTCTCCTCACTCCTCACGAGAGGAGACGTTAGCGTAATGAGGTCCAATCAGAAGAGACTCCGCCCTCCCAGGTGAAATGTTCAGTGGTTGGAGAGACAACTTTTTGACCTTTGACCTTTCCTCTGTTTCAGCGGATGAGGGCGGAGCTTCCCAGCGGTCACGATGGAGGACACGGAGCCGGAGCTTTCCCCCCCCGCCCCCTCTGATCAGAACAGCCCCTCCCCCGTCACCCCCCCCCTGGGCGTGATCAGCGAGGCCGCGGGCGAGCTCGGCCCGGTGATCGACGCCGAGGTGGCCCAGCGGGCGTGTCGGGAGGTTCTGCAGCAGGTGAAGCTCCACCAGGCGGACGGCGATGTCGCCGACCTGCCCAATGGGGAGGCGGAGCCTGACAAGGAGGCGGAGCCTGAACCAGAGCCACCGTTAAGCGTCCCGGTGAAACCGCCGGCGGACGACCCGGAGGGCCCGGCCCCCGGCTCGGTGAAGAGCGCCCGGCGGCGCCAGAGACACAACCCGTCCAAACAGTCATGGCTGCTCCGCCTGTTCGAGTCCAAGCTGTTCGACGTCTCCATGGCGATCTCCTACCTGCACAGCTCCAAGGAGCCGGGGGTGCAGGCCTACATCGGGAACCGGCTCTTCAGCTTCGCCCACGACGACGTGGACTTCTACCTGCCGCAGCTGCTCAACATGTACATCCACATGGACGAGGACGTCGGGGACGCCATCAAGCCTTACGTGGTGGGTGTGGTCTGTGGCAGGGGGCGGGGCTTAAACAGAACGTCACGCTCCGATTGGACGTCTTCATGTTGAGGGTGAAAAAGTTAGACGAGTACAGTGATACGTAAACTTAATAATTATTATGTATTCATTAATAATACATGAACCTCGTATCGTGTATCAACACTAACGCTTTGTTTGTAGCGTAGCGTTGTAGCTTAGCGCCTCCGCTATAGAGAGGAGGGATTATCATCTATAAACTCATATCTCATATTCATAAACTACTTTATTACCTTCATACAAGAACTGTAAAGAAACACGCCGAGTATTAAATGATTTATGAAGAAACAAAGGTTGAACATCCTCTAAACTGTTTACTCACATGTAACATTAACACTTCCTGTTTCTAAACGCTTCTAAATATGAATTAACCGTCCTTATGAAATCATATATATATATATATATATATATTAGTGCTGGGCAACGATTACATTTGTTAATCACGATTAATCTCATTGTTATGCACAAAATTCAATAATGAATTCTAAAGTAGTGTATTGTGCACTTTTATTTTAAAGTACTGCTATATGAACTACAGGTCAATAACATTTGGTTTGTAAACACTTTAAACACATCAGGTTCTTTTTAACAGCAGTATTCCCTTTACACAGTAGCAGTTATAACACAGTTATAATGATTCTGATAATAGATATTCAGCCGGTGTTCATAACTTTATCTTCATGTGTAAGAGATGATATTTAAATATAAACCTTGAACACTGTAAACCTATCTACGTCATGTTTAATGTTTGTTAAATTCTCAGTAGTGATAACTAAATGATGCTTATTATACATATTACAAACAAAACACTTTAAAAACTCTAAAAACATAATTTAAATTAATCATTTATTTTGTTCTTTTTGTGGTATGTTGGTCAGACACATATTTAACGCTGATTACCGTAATATGTGTGGTATTTGTTATAAATGTACGTTGGTACATAGAGGGTGATAAGAAGCTGTAGATGGAGGGACTTAGGACCCAGGGGAGTGTAGGTGAAGGAAACAGGAAGAGACGGAAGAGACGCCACACAAACAGCTGTTCACCGCTCGCTGACGGTTCTGGTGTTAAAAATGTCGCTTAATAATAAAAAAAAAACTGCGTTAACGCGCGATAAAATAATTGTCGGCGTTAATTAATGAATGCGTTAACGCGATAACTTGCCCAGCACTAGTTTTTATCTTAATTACCATAGATTTGGAGGATTAACGACACTGCAGCGAGTACAAAGTAGACTGAATATATGACATGATATTATAAATATGTATATAATTATTAGTGTGTTTTCATACAGAACTCGGTGATCTTCTAACTCTTCTGTCTTGTTGGCTGCTTTCATTTTCATTCTGGTAGCTTAATGATAATTGTGACCATAAATCAACGAAAGCTTTTCTTACTTCCTGTTGAACTTCCTGCTCCGTGACCTTTGACCCCTGCGTGTTGCGTTCAGGTGCACCGCTGCAGACAGAGCATCTCTTTCAGCCTGCGCTGCGCCTGGCTGCTGGGAGCGTACTCCTCCGACATGCACATCTCCACGCAGCGTCACTCCAGAGGCACCAAGCTGAGGAAGCTCATCCTGTCCGATGAACTCAAACCGTCGGGGTCCCGGGCCCGCAGAGACCCCCTGACTCTGACTCTGACGCCTTTCTGTCCGTTGGCGGCGTCCACCGGCGAGCACAGCCTGTCGCCCTCCAAACGCACACATCAGCGCTCCAAGTCGGACGCCACCGTCAGCATCAGTCTGAGCAGCAACCTGAAGAGGACGGCCAGCAACCCGAAGGTGGAGAGCAGCCAGGACGAGGTAAGACCGGCTCCTGTGGGGGTCCAGGTGGATCTGGATCTGATGACACAAAGATCTGACTTCAAACCACAGATTATATCATTTATTTAGTCGACGAGAAATTATGTTTTCTTTTGTGATAAAACAACAATAAAACCAAATTAAAGCTGCGAGCAGCGATGTACGGGCCCTCGCACCTTCCTGCGTCTCGGGGTCCTGGCGGGATGCCGGCAGAAGCGGCCATAAATATCTGCGACCATCAGACAGCGCGCCCACAAGTTAGACGTATTTTTAACGCGTGGACTGTGACGCTGGAAATTATGTCGTGCAAATATTCCACCAGTTCCTGTATCCACTATGTGGCGCTAGAGAACACGAGCAAACATGCATTATGTTGCTCTACATCAAGTATAGACCACATCATGTAAATGTCATGTAAATCAGATCAGTCACATAACGCTGACTTCCTGTTGCCAGTAGATGGTGCCATGACTGTTATCAAGTATGGCAAGTTTGGGACAGATTAGAGCCAGTCCAGTGGAGTTACATCAGCTTGTTGTTTAACGGTGAATCACGTACAATGGCCGCCACGGCTTCGCCATTCCATCAAACGTAAAGCTTTGAGTAACTTTTAATTGCAAAGGTCTTTAGATTGTACTGACCAAATTTGAAGTGGATCTGATAAAGTCCCTAGGAGGAGTTCGTTAAAGTACAGCGACTAGAAATCAAGGGAAAATTCACACAAAAATGAAAATGGCCGACTTCTTGTTAGTTTTAGAGCATGGTCCCGAGACACTTTGTTTTAAGTCTTCATGTGATACATGTTCCTACCAAATGTCACATGTAGGTCAAACGTAGCACCGGTGCTGCGTTTTTGAATATTTGTAGAGGGCGCTATCGAGGCAATTTGAAAGGGTCGAGCCAAAAAGCCATATGAAATATTTATCTCCATCACCTATGACACCGGTGCAAAGTCCCAAGGCTGGTTGAGCATATTAAGCCACAGAAAAATAAGCTTCATTTTTCATGGCGAATGGCGCGTTGCCGCGGCAACAGCGTTTAACGTCAACTCACAATATTCATGATGAAGCATCATCAATGTCTTACACATACACATTACACACACATTACACATTACATAACAGGTTGAATAAACAACTTCCTCTTTCATGGCGAACGGCACGAAATGTGCGTGACATGGGCGCCACATGAAACGAAGGTCGTTCAATGTCAGTAGACCATTTTAGCAACTTTTCATCATTAAAGTCTTTAGATCATCTTGAAATTTGACGAAATTTGAAGCCTTTATTTGTCGTTATTTGACAATATGTAACAATACATTAAGGTCCTTGTTGGTTTAGTTTGTTAAAGTACAATACCTGAAAACGATGAAAAATGCCTAAAAATTATGGAGCTAAATCCAGGTCAAAAGTTTTGTTCATTTGAAAAAAAGATTTGAACCTGAAAGCTCAAATTGTGGTATTGAACATTGAAAAATACAACAATGTATTCAAAAGTTTTTTTGGGTTGAATATATTTTCAGTTTCAAATCAGGTTCAGGTTTTTTTTTTCAAGTTTCAGTTTCTTTTTTTTTCAAGTACAGTTTTTTTTTTTTCAAGTTCAGGTTTTTTTTTTCAAGTTTCAGTTTTTTTTTTTTTCAAGTACAGTTGTTTTTTTTTCAAGTTCAGTTTTTTTTTTTTCAAGTTTCAGTTTTTTTTTTTTCAAGTTTCAGTTTTTTTTTTTTCAAGTTTCAGTTTTTTTTTTTTCAGTTTTTTTTTTTTCAAGTTTCAGTTTTTTTTTTTCAAGTACAGGTTTTTTTTCAGTTCAGACTTTTGACCCTGATCTAACGTGGGGGGCGTGGTATCAACTGAGAGGGGCGTGTCACCATAACAAAGAAGGCAGAGGACCGTCCTCAACCACGTTGCCTTCAGGTAACGTGGGCACCGTGAGAATTATGATTCAACACTTTATATACACCGTATTCACGTGATTGGAAGTAAAATAAATTACGCTAGTGACAAAGTTCTGTTTAGCAAGCTGTGTTAGCCTCTACTTGGCACGAATCACAGTAAAAGAGCAATAAACTATGACGTATTGGGTCATTCAACTACTACACTTTACCACAACTTGCTGCGGCAGCTGAGCTCTCAACAGGAAGTGCCTCCACTAGCTGCCGCTGACACATGTTGAGCTACTACGCTGCGTTCACAGCGGTGTGTGGAAGTGCGAAACATCAGATATTAAAGTGTAGTAGTTGAACGGCCCAATACGTCATAGTGTATTGCTCTTTTACTGTGATTCGTGCCAAGTAGAGGCTAAAACAGCTTGCTAAACAGAACTTTGTCACTAGCGTGATTTATTTTACTTCCAATCACGTGAATATGGTGTATATAAAGTGTTGAATCATAATTCTCACGGTGCCCACGTTACCTGAAGGCAACGTGGTTGAGGACGGTCCTCTGCCTTCTTTGTTATGCTGTCACTCATGATGACACGCCCCTCTCAGTTGATACCACGCCCCCCACGTTAGATCAGGGTCAAAAGTCTGAACTGAAAAAAAACCTGAACTTGAAAAAAAACAACCTGAAACTTGAAAAAAAAAAACTGAAACTTGAAAAAAAAAAAACTGTACTTGAAAAAAATAAACCTGTATCTACAGTCGGACTGTAACCACAGTCGGACTGTATCTACAGTCGGACTGTGGACACAGTCCGACTGTATCTACAGTCGGACTGTGGACACAGTCGGACACAGTCGGATTGTATCTACAGTCGGACTGTATCTACAGTCGGACTGTAACCACAGTCCGACTGTATCTACAGTCGGACTGTGGACACAGTCGGACACAGTCGGATTGTATCTACAGTCGGACTGTATCTACAGTCGGACTGTGGACACAGTCGGACACAGTCGGATTGTATCTACAGTCGGACTGTATCTACAGTCGGACTGTATCTACAGTCGGACTGTATCTACAGTCGGACTGTATCTACAGTCGGACTGTATCTACAGTCGGACTCTAACCACAGTCGGACTGTATCTACAGTCGGACTCTAACCACAGTCGGACTGTATCTACAGTCGGACTCTAACCACAGTCGGACTGTATCTACAGTCAGATTGTAGTTACAGTCGGACTGTATCTACAGTCAGATTGTAGTTACAGTCGGACTGTGGACACAGTCGGACACAGTCGGATTGTATCCACAGTCGGACTGTATCTACAGTCGGATTGTAGTTACAGTCGGACTGTGGACACAGTCAGACTGTGGATACAGTTCCTTTAGCTCCTGCTGGTTCTTCAGGATAATTCATATTTTGAACTGATGAAGCCATTCCTGTGACGTGCCGATGCTCGTTATGCAAATCAACCTGTTTTTGTAATCAATGACGTCAACGAATCCCACCAGCTCTCCTGAAAACAGTTCATCCACTATTTACAGACAGATATTGGCTGTTCATCACACATACTTTACAAAGAATCTGGACAATTTAAACTAAAACCAAGTTTTTAATGAAACAAACAAACGAAATAAAAGTGGATCTGAGTCCACATCCTCTAATCCCTCTGACCTCTGACCTCTTCAGGACAGCAGCTCCAGCTCAGACAGTCTGGAGTTTAAGACTCGTCCCGTAAGTTCACCAGCGTCATGTTGTCCCTCCAGGGTGCATTGTGGGAAATGAAGTCTGTGATAGAGGTTGTGGGTTCTGGTTGAGTGTGAGGTGAAGTCCACAGACGTCCTGCTGGTTCTGAATAAATAAACACACCTGCAGGACGTCTGTGGACTCGTCAGTAATTCTTTATGTTTCTGTTGGATCCAATCAGCTGTTTGATGGTGTGGGTGAACCAATCAGGACGCAGAGATGATGGTCATGTGTTTGTGTGTCGGGTTTGTTATTTATGTTAATGTCTTCATTATAATACCAACAGGACGACATGTGATCAGTTGATGTGGTCGGATCAATATCAGTAAATATACATGTTTGATATTCATGTTGGTCAGGTGACCTCCAATCACAGCTTATTAACCAATCACAGCTCATCAGCACCTCAACATGTTTGGCCCACTAAAGGCCTCTACAATGTACTTTACACTGACTTAATATACAGTATTAAAGTATTAATATACAGTATTAGAGTATTAATATACAGTATTAGAGTATTAATATATAGTATTAATATACAGTATTAGAGTATTAATATATAGTATTAGAGTATTAATATACAGTATTAGAGTATTAATATATAGTATTAATATACAGTATTAGAGTATTAATATACAGTATTAAAGTATTAATATACAGTATTAGAGTATTAATATACAGTATTAGAGTATTAATATACAGTATTAGAGTATTAATATACAGTATTAGAGTATTAATATACAGTATTAGAGTATTAATATACAGTATTAGAGTATTAATATACAGTATTAGAGTATTAATATATAGTATTAATATACAGTATTAGAGTATTAATATACAGTATTAGAGTATTAATATACAGTATTAAAGTATTAATATACGTATTAGAGTATTAATATACAGTATTAGAGTATTAATATATAGTATTAATATACGTATTAGAGTATTAATATACAGTATTAAAGTATTAATATACAGTATTAGAGTATTAATATACAGTATTAGAGTATTAATATACAGTATTAGAGTATTAATATACAGTATTAGAGTATTAATATATAGTATTAATATACAGTATTAGAGTATTAATATACAGTATTAGAGTATTAATATACAGTATTCGAGTATTAATATACAGTATTAGAGTATTAATATACAGTATTAGAGTATTAATATACAGTATTAGAGTATTAATATACGTATTAGAGTATTAATATACATTATTCGAGTATTAATATACGTATTAGAGTATTAATATACAGTATTAGAGTATTAATATACAGTATTAGAGTATTCATATATAGTATTAATATACAGTATTAGAGGTGTCAACAGGTTCAGACTTAATATAAACACGCAAATATAAAAACTTCTGTTTATCAGAACAAACCTGACACACAAACATCAAACCTTCACCCGTCTGTCTGTCAGAGGACAGATGGGTGAGACTTTAACCACAACACAGTCTAACGTCTCTCTCCCTCTCTCTCTCCCTCTCTCTCTGTCTGTCTCTCTATCTCTCTCCCTCTCTCTCTGTCTGTCTCTCTCTCTCTCTCCCTCTCTGTCTCTCTCTCCCTCTCTCTCTCCCTCTCTGTCTCTCTCTCCCTCTCTCTCTCCCTCTCTCTCCCCCTCCCCCTCCCCCTCCCCCTCCCTGTCTGTCTCTCAGCCGGTGCGTCTGGCTCCTCAGAGGGAGTTCATAAAGTCTCTGATGGGGATCGGTAAGCGTTTGGCGACGCTGCCGACCAAAGAGCAGAAGACTCAGCGGCTGATCTCAGAACTGTCGCTGCTCAACCACAAGCTGCCGGCTCGAGTCTGGCTGCCGACGGCGGCCTTCGACCACCACGTGGTGCGAGTGCCCCACACTCAGGCTGTGGTGCTCAACTCCAAAGACAAGGTGAGAGACTCTAGAATAAAATATATATATTATATATAGAATAATATAATATATATATATATATATATATATATATATATATGAAAAATGTAAATTAAAATACAGACGTGACATCACTTTTGCCGGTCACGTGACCCCCCCTCAGGCTCCGTACCTGATCTACGTGGAGGTCCTGGAGTGTGAGAACTTCGAGACGTCCAGCGTTCCGATCCGGATCCCGGAGAACCGCATCAGGAGCACCCGTTCCGTGGAGAACCTGCCGGACTGCGGCATGACGGCAGACCAGAGAGCCGGCAGCTTCTCCACGGTGCCCAACTACGACAACGACGACGAGGCCTGGTCCGTGGACGACATCGGGGAGCTGCAGGTGGAGGTGAGACAGAACTCTTAGAACCAAAGGGGGCCGAGGACGGAGCCTTGAGGAACACCACAGGTGTTTTAGTGAATACGCTGTCGTTCCTTCCTGCAGCTCCCAGAGATCCACACCAACAGCTGTGACAACATCAGCCAGTTCTCAGTGGACAGCATCACCAGTCTGGAGAGCAAAGAGCCGGTGTTCATCGCTGCTGGAGACATCAGGTACACTCACAGTACACATGGTTCATATTTAATACTTAACCTCAGTTTAATTCTACAGATTAACGTTAACCATCACAGTGTCAATAAAGTTTTACTGACAGTAAAATCTGTGTTTCTAGCCTCTGATCTTTGATAATGTTACATTGAAAACAACCAATCAGTGTTTAAACGAACAGGAGGAGAGCTAGTAACGTTAGCAGCACCGCTAACGGCTAACGTTAGCAGCACCACTGTATCTGTTAATATGGATCATCAATGATCAATAATTAGTATCAGGGTCATAAAAACGGGATCAGGGATCTAAACGTTATATTTTCTCCTTTTGTGAACATCAGTAGATATCTCTGTCACCAGAGACTGATCCTGGATCAGATTATCAAACACTCAGAACACCTAAAGGATTCAAACTTCTTCTCTTCACACATGTAAAAACACCTGGAGACGCGATCCGGCAGACAGTTTCTTTCTGTAGATAAGTTAAGTCAGTGAATCTCTACTTCTGAAAACAACAATACATGATCAGTATGTATTTAACGCTGTCCTCTCTCTGCATGTTGTAGGCGCCGTCTGTCGGAGCAGCTGGCTCAGGCTCCCACCACGTTCAAACGGGACCCTGAAGACCCGTCAGCTGTGGCCCTGAAGGAGCCCTGGGAGGAGAAGGTCCGGTAAGTGAAGCTCAGGGTGGAGGTGGTGGTGGTTTTCTTATTTAATTGACAGTAGTGTATATTTCTGACTAGTGTAGTATATTTCTGACTGTAGTGTAGTATATTTCTGACTGTAGTGTAGCATATTTCTGACTGTAGTAGTGTATATATCTGACTGTAGTAATGTATATATCTGACTAGTGTAGTATATTTCTGACTGTAGTGTAGTATATTTCTGACTAGTGTAGCATATTTCTGACTGTAGTACTGTATCTATCTGACTGTAGTATAGTATACTTCTGACTTGTAGTAGTATAGTATATTTCTGACTAGTTTATTTCTGACTGTAGTAGTAGTGTATATTTCTGACTGTAGTGTATATTTCTGACTGTAGTGTATATTTCTGACTAGTGTATATCTCTGACTGTAGTGTAGCATATTTCTGACTAGTAGTGTATATATCTGACTAGTAGTGTATATATATGACTAGTGTAGTATATTTCTCACTGTAGTATAGTATACTTCTGACTTGTAGTAGTATAGTATATTTCTGACTAGTGTAGTTTATTTCTCACTGTAGTAGTATATTTCTGACTAGTGTATATTTTTGACTGTACTGTATATCTCTGACTGTAGTGTAGTATATTTCTAACTAGTGTAGTATATTTCTGACTGTAGTAGTGTATATATCTGACTGTAGTAATGTATATATCTGACTAGTGTAGTATATTTCTGACTACTAGTAGTATCGTATATTTCTGACTACTAGTAGTATCGTATATTTCTGACTAGTAGTAGTGTAGTATATTTCTGACTAGTAGTAGTATAGTATATTTCTGACTAGTAGTAGTATAGTATATTTCTGACTAGTAGTAGTGTAGTATATTTTTGACTGTAGTGTAGTATATTTTTGACTGTAGTGTAGTATATTTTTGACTGTAGTGTAGTATATTTTTGACTGTAGTGATGTATTTTTCAGACTGTAGTAGTGTATATTTCTGACTAGTAGTAGTGTAGTATATTTTTGACTAGTGATGTATTTTTCAGACTGTAGTAGTGTATATTTCTGACTAGTAGTAGTGTAGTATATTTTTGACTAGTGATGTATTTTTCAGACTGTAGTAGTGTATATTTCTGACTAGTGGTAGTATATTTCTGACTGTAGTTGTAGTATATTTCTGACTGTAGTGGTGTATTCTTCAGACTGTAGTAGTGTATATTTCTGACTAGTGGTAGTATATTTCTGACTGTAGTTGTAGTATATTTCTGACTGTAGTGGTGTATTCTTCAGACTGTAGTAGTGTATATTTCTGACTGTATATGATACCTGACTGTGTGTTCCCCTGCAGGAGGATCAGAGAAGGATCTCCTTACGGTCACCTTCCTCACTGGAGGCTTCTGTCTGTCATTGTTAAATGTGGAGACGACCTGAGACAGGAGCTGCTGGCCTTCCAGGTGCTGCGACAGCTCAAGGTAACGCTTTGACATCACCAGCGTCACGTGATCCAATCATGTAATTTGGTGTAAAGTACTGACGTATATAACTCCTCCTCCTGCAGTCTATCTGGGAGCAGGAGCGGGTCCCCCTCTGGATCAAGCCCTATAAGATCCTGGTGCTGTCGTCGGACAGCGGGATGATTGAGCCGGTGATGAACGCCGTATCCCTCCACCAGGTGAAGAAGCAGAGCCAGCTGTCTCTGATGGACTACTTCCTGCAGGAGCACGGAGCTCCGACCACCGAGGCCTTCCTGTCCGCTCAGAGGAACTTCGTCCAGAGCTGTGCCGGATACAGCCTCATCTGTTACCTGCTGCAGGTCAAGGACAGGTGAGACCATGAAGTCACCTCCTCTTCACTCACAGAGATTTAACCCTGCGGTGCTGTAACCCCTGACCCTGTCCTCGCAGGCACAACGGGAACATCCTAATGGACGCCGAAGGTCACATCATCCACATCGACTTCGGCTTCATCCTGTCCAGCTCTCCCAAAAACCTCGGCTTCGAAACGTCCGCCTTCAAACTCACCACCGAGTTCGTGGATGTGAGTTCAGGTTTTCATCTAGTGGTCACTGAGGAAGTTCTAAGGTTCCTTTATGGGTTCTAGTGGTCACTGTGGAGGTTCTAAGGTTCCTTTATGGGTTCTAGTCATCACTGAGGAGGTTCTACGGTTTCTTTAGGAGGTTCTAGTCATCACTGAGGAGGTTCTAAGGTTTCTGTAGGAGGTTCTAGTCATCACTGAGGAGGTTCTAAGGTTCCTGTAGGAGGTTCTAGTCATCACTGAGGAGGTTCTAAGGTTCCTGTAGGAGGTTCTAGTCATCACTGAGGAGGTTCTAAGGTTCCTGTAGGAGGTTCTAGTCATCACTGAGGAGGTTCTAAGGTTCCTGTAGGAGGTTCTAGTCATCACTGAGGAGGTTCTAAGGTGTGTGTGTGTCTCTCAGGTGATGGGCGGTCCAGATGGAGACATGTTTAACTACTACAGGATGTTGATGCTTCAGGGTCTGATAGGAGCCAGAAAACACATGGAGAAGGTTCTACAGATAGTGGAGATCATGCAGCAAGGTAACACACACACACACTCACTCACTCACACACACCTACTCACACACACACTCACTCACACTCACTCACACACACCTCTACCAGGTGCTAACATGCCCCCCCCCCAGGAACCCAGCTGCCCTGCTTCCATGGCTCCAGCACCATGAGAGGTCTGAAGGAACGGTTCCACATGAGTCTGACGGAGGAGCAGCTGCAGCTGTTAGTGGACCAGCTGGTGGACGGATCCATGAGGTCTCTGACCACCAAGCTGTACGACGGCTTCCAGTACCTCACCAACGGGATCATGTGACCTGATGAGGTCATCACGAGGTCATGTGACCCACGAAGAGACTGACGATCCTCCTGTTTTATATCTGGACCTCAGAGACCATGAGCCTTCCTCTGCTGGTCCTCCTCCTCTTCTTCTTTTATTCCACTTTTTCTTCTTCCTGTTGTTTTTTCTTCTTCTTCTTCTTTTTCCATATTTGGGCAGATGTCCCTGATTGGCTGCTCAGCCGGACTCTTAGCCAATCAGAGAGCAGACGCAGTTTTTTTAGTTTGAAATGTGAACACTCAGCAGGTAGAGTCTGTTACCGTGGAAACGGATTGTTTATTCATGTTTTATCTCTTCAGCTGTAAAAACACTGATAACAGTTAATAAATAACTTTGTGTCACAGAAAAGTATTCTTTAATCTGTTGTACTTTTTGTTAAAAACTGGAACTAAAATCAACTTGTTTATATATTCGTATGTTTACCGTTAAAGACAAGATTTAAAAATAGAAACATGTTGAAAGTTACAATAAAATATAGAAATATGATGATCACGGTCCATCGCGGTCTGGTGCGCTGCAGCCACAGCCGAGGACGAGGGCAGGCTGCAGCGCACCAGACCGCGATGGAGGTGGTGAGATCTTATAAGTACCTGGGTGTTCACTTGAACAATAAACTGGACTGGACTGACCACACACACGCACTCAGAGCAGACTCAGGTCCTTTGGAGTGCAGGGAGCTCTCCTGAGGACCTTCTTTGACTCCGTGGTGGCATCAGCCACCTTCTATGGAGTGGTCTGCTGGGGCGGCAGCATCTCCACAGCCGACAGGAACAGACTCAACAAACTGATCAAGAAGGCAGCAGTGTGCTGGGTGTCCACTGGATACGGTGGAGGTGGTGGGAGACAGGAGGATGATGGCTAAACTATCATCCCTGATGAGCAACACCTCCCACCCCATGAGGGACGCCCTGGCAGCTCTGTGCAGCTCCTTCAGCCACCGGCTGATTCACCCCCGCTGTGTGAAGGAGAGGTACCGCAGGTCCTTCCTCCATATACATATATACATGTATATACATATATATGTATTAGGGGTGTAACGGTTCACAAAATCCACGGTTCGGTTCGGTACAGTGGAGCCACGGTTCGGTACGTTTTCGGTACGTTTTCAATACAGTAGAAAACTATAAATGCCAGAGAAACGTACTTGATTTTAAAATATATTTATTCAAAATAAAAACAGTTTCTTATGAAAACTAAAATGTAGCATTGTTTGCTGTAGTTATAAACAAATAAAAGAAACAATCCTGTTTTATATGGAACTATGTGTGTGTGTGTGTGTGTGTGTGTGTGTGTGTGTTTCTACTCAATGTTTAAGTTTTTTTTCAGAAAGATGAGAATGTCTATATATATATAATGTATATATACACTATATTTATCCCTTTATGGGGGACATTTTTCTCTG
>JAVDOI010000063.1:701764-719264 GCA_032191485.1 Leptoclinus maculatus | reverse complement strand
GACTGACTGAAGATTTCTCAACATTTACCTGAAGAAGCAGGAAGTGAAGCAGACATGGTGAGCGCGACTCTTTACTTCAGAACACGAGCTGTTTGAAACGGGAGAGACCCGGACCCGGTTCTGGTCCTGATCCTGCTCCGGTTCCGGGCCCCGGTCCCGGTCCCGGTCCCGGGCCTGCAGGAACAGATCCCTGATCAGATTTCTGCTGCTGTTTGTTTGACCTAAAAGTTCCTGATCACATGTTTTTGTTCTTTTTAAGTTTAAAAAATAAAAAGTAACTTTAATTTGTTTTAATTAAAAAAATCTGAACTTTAAAAACACAAACATCAACAATAAAAGAGTGAATGAAACTAAGTATGAATCAATATATAAACATATATTTTCTAATATAATAAACATGAATACATCTGTATAAAGAAGTTACTGAACATAACATCATTTTAATCATATTTATTTCCATCTTTTCTCTTTTTGTCTTGATTTCATAATTTCTGATTTTATTTCCAGTTTTTAATAAACTTTGTTAATAAAATGTATTTAGTTTAATCTCGTTATTGTTCTAATATTTACATGTTTTTATATTTGTACTGCAGAAACAATAAAAGATGAGTAACTTTAAATATTTACAGCAGATCAATATTATTATTATTACTTTTATTACGATATTGCAATTATTGTTATCTTTATAATAATGAATATTATTATTGTTAATTTTTGTAATCTGCTCTTTAGCGTGTACAATAATCGATCAATCATTTCAGATATAATATGTATTTATATATTTAAACTAGAATTAATATTTTCTCTGTTTAGTCAGTTTTATGTTTTTAGTTCATTTACAAACGTTGACCAATCTAACACACACACACACACACTTACACACACACACACACCTACACACACACACACACACACACACACACCTACACACACACACACACACACCTACACACACACACACACACACACACACACTTACACACACACACACCTACTCACACACACACACACACACACACACACACACACCTACACACACACACACACACACCTACACACACACACACACACACACACACACTTACACACACACACACCTACTCACACACACACACACACACACACACACACACACACCTACACACACCTACACACACACACACACACACACACCTACACACACACACACACACCTACACACACACACACACACCTACACACACCTACACACACACACACACACACACCTACACACACGCACACACACACACACACAGAGCTACATGTCGGGCGTCGCCGCTCCTCAACAAGATCCCACAGGACAGAAGGAATGCTGGGAATTCTTCAGGAAGGAGAAACGATCCAACCAATCAGCTGCTAGCATACAGACACACACACACACACACAGGAAGTTTCTGCTGAACAAACAGTTTTCAGATCTTTGACTTCAGTAAAAGAAGTTAAACCACAATGTGATAAAAAGTCTAATATTGAATAATATACATATTAATATATTAATACCTAATCTGGATTTAATACTTTATCCCGACTACCTAACCCGGGCGACCTAACCCGGACTACTAATTTATCTAAACTAACTAACCTAGACTACTTAACCCAGACTACCTAACCCAGACTACCTAACCCGGACTACTAATTTATCTAAACTAACTAACCTAGACTACTTAACCCAGACTACCTAACCCAGACTACCTAATCCGGACTACCAATTTATCTAAACTACCTAACCCAGACTACCTAACCCAGACTACCTAATCCGGACTACCAATTTATCTAAACTACCTAACCCAGACTACCTAACCCAGACTACCTAACCCGGACTACTAATTTATCTAAACTAACTAACCTAGACTACTTAACCCAGACTACCTAACCCAGACTACCTAATCCGGACTACCAATTTATCTAAACTACCTAACCCGGGCGACCTACCTACATGATGTGATTGACGTGATCAGCTGACTGTCTCTGTGTTTATGCCCCGCCCCTTAGGGTAGTAAGGAGCGTTACCATTGGCTGGCTCAGAACGTGAAGGTGAGCGGCGTGGACGACATGGTGCTGCTGTCCAAGATCAACGAGGACGCCATCACGGAGAACCTGAAGAAGAGATACATGGACGACTACATCTTCGTATCCTCACCTCGTGTTTACTAAACAACATTATGAGTTTTAGAGATGTAATGCTGAGAGGAAGTGGTTCAAATGTTCTGGTTCTGGTCCTTGACCTGGTTCTGTTCAGACCTACATCGGTCCAGTTCTGATCTCTGTGAATCCGTTCAAACAGCTTCCTTATTTCACTGACAGAGAAGTGGAGCTCTACCAAGGAGCGGTGAGACAACAACACAACAACAATACAATACAACAACAATACAATAAAACACCAATACAACTACAATACAACAACAATACAACAACAATACAATACAACACCAATACAACTACAATACAATACAACAACAATACAACAACAATACAATACAACACCAATACAACTACAATACAATACAACAACAATACAACAACAATACAACTACAATACAATACAACAACAATACAACAACAATACAATACAACAACAATACAACTACAATACAATACAATACAACAACAATACAATACAACAACAATACAACAACAATACAATACAACACCAATACAACTACAATACAATACAACTACAACACAACAACGTAAATAAATTCAGAAATGTTCTTACTTACTAAATATCTTCACCGTTAATATATTAAACTTAAACTGGTCCCCACAAAAATATAAGATCAATAATATGTTGACCTTCTTCTTCCTCTTCCTCCAGGCTCAGTATGAGAACCCCCCCCACATCTACGCTCTGGCTGACAACATGTACAGAAACATGATGATTGACAACGAGAACCAGTGTGTCATCATCAGGTAGGCGGGACTAACCGACAACACCAACAACACCAACAACACCTTGTCAGTGTTTCTCTCATTAAATATCGATGACTAATCGATCAGAAAGTTATGAAACATCTGTAACAGGACAGTGTGGGCGGGGCTTCATCAGGTATTTTCTGAAGGTAAATGAATGTGTTGAGACTGATGTTTCCTGTTTCCTGTCAGCGGTGAAAGTGGAGCTGGAAAAACTGTTGCTGCCAAATTAATCATGAGCTACGTGTCCAAAGTGTCCGGAGGAGGAGACAAAGTCCAGGTCAGTACACGGAGTACTGCTCATGGTACACTTTGTGGTACTGCTCGTTGTACTGCTCATATCCTACTCGTGGTACTGGTCGTGGTACTGGTCGTGGTCGTGGGAATTGGTCGTGGTTCTGGTCGTGGTACTGGTCGTGGTACTGGTCGTGGTTCTGGTCGTGGTACTGGTCGTGGTACTGGTCGTGGTTCTGGTCGTGGTACTGGTCGTGGTTCTGGTCGTGGTACTGGTCGTGGTACTGGTCGTGGTTCTGGTCGTGGTTCTGGTCGTGGTACTGGTCGTGGTACTGGTCGTGGTTCTGGTCGTGGTTCTGATCGTGGTTCTGGTAGTTATGGATGCAGTAACTCAGATTTTAGGAGTTGATATTAAAATCAGATGAGATTTGGATCGGTGCTGGTAATACTACCGTTCGTACTACCGACGTAGTCTGAGCGGAGGACCTATTCTATTCTAATGTTTATTATTATTATTATTATTATCGTACGTGTTTCGTTGCAAAAAGGAGGAGCTTGGGATACTGGGAATTTTTTTTTATTTGGCACGCAAGCCAGAATTTGCGAAAATTGCATTCTGATTGGGGTGTCCAGCTGCGGTATGAAGTATTGGCTCCATAGCGCCCCCTATTGAGGAGCCCCAACACCAGGTTTCACCTAGCTGTATGACATTTGGAAGGTATGTGGAACGTGATGGCAAGTACAAAAAATCCTCTTGGAATTTTTCACTAAACCAAACAGGAAGTCGGCCATTTTGAAAATGTATGACGTTTTTGGACCATTTCAAGGCGTCATACTTTAACGAACTCCTCCTAGAGATTTAACCCGATCGACTTCAGACTTGGTCAGTATGCTCTTGAGACCTTGGCAGTGAAAAAATACGTAAAGATCAAAAAGTTATGCAACGATGTATCCGTGGCGTGGCGTCAAAAAACACAATTCGCCACGAAACAGGAAGTTGTTGTAACTTGGCCGTACATTGTCTAATCTGCTCCAAATCTCTCATATGTCATTACACCCTGACCCGGAACACATCTATATGAGAATTTAGAATCCTAGTAATAGCGCCACCTAGTGGCAACCGGAAGTTGTAAATTGTGTTCTTTGACATCCTGCTCCTCACAGATTCATCAGATCCCTCTGAAGTTTTGTCAGAAAAGCCTTAAAACCTTGATAATGCTTCATTGAGAAGATTTTAAGAAGTTATTGAAGGGTGGCGGCTCGACTCCACATCATCAGATCTTTACCAGATTTCACTTGTTTGATTAGACTCCAGGCCTGAAGACATCTGCAGGCCAATTATGTATAATAGTCATAGCGCCACCTACTGGTAACAGGAAGTTAAAGTCTCTATACTTTGGCTTGTTTCTCTGAGTAGGTAAATCAGATCAACATCAAATTAGTTCCTCACAAATGTAAGAAGTTCATAATGCCAGTTCATGAAGCTTTTGATGTTTCGTCGAACGCCGTTGCCGTGGTGACGCAGTCTTCACCGTGAAAAATGAAGGTTTCTGATCCTCGCATGTCTTTTGAGAGGCTAAAAATGCTCGAAACATAAGCAAACTTCTCCTAGGGAATTAATCAGATCAACTTAGAATTTGGTCAGAACAATCTAAAGCAGAGGTCTTCAACAGGGGGTCCGCGACCCCTAGGGGGTCTGCGGAGGTACTGCAGGGGGTCCGGGAAATTTTTGTTTGATTCGACATTTTTTTTTCTAAACATGAATCTGTCCATTATTTTAATAGTTCAGTATTGTATGCAAGATAACAGACCGTTGATGCATGGCAGTGGCACTAATAGGCCATCACTCATTTTTGTTTCCACATTTATGTTTAAAATGAAAACATCAATCTGAATAGCTTGTATGCATGATTATCTATTATATTGGCATTGGTATCAGCTGACAAGGTATGTTTATGCATGGCAGTGGCACAGCCACCCTACTCACTGGACCTTGCACATGTTTAAAATGAAAACATGAATATATGAACCTGTGTATTATTTGAATAGCTTAGTATTGAATGCACAATAAAGAGGTATGTTTATACATGGCACTAGGCCCAGTTTAATATAAAACACAATATATATATAGTCGGGGGTCCCTGCTCCATCTCTCTATCAGTTTGGGGTCCTTGCCCTGAAAAACGTTGAAGACCCCTGGTCTAAAGACCTTAGTGATTAAAAGTTACTCAAAGCTTTAGGTTTCATTGAACAACATGGACTGTGTGGCAGCCATTTTACACGGTTCACCATCATCCATCAAGCTGTTGTAACTCGACTGTACTTTGTCAAAACTGTCCCAAACTTGACATGCTTGTTGACTGTCATGACTTTAGGACTAATGCTAATCAATGCTGCTTGCAGCTTTAATTACTACTGTTACTGTGTGTGTGTGTGTGTGTGTGTGTGTGTGTGTGTGTGTGTGTGTGTGTGTGTGTGTGTGTGTAGCATGTTAAAGACATCATCCTGCAGTCTAACCCTCTACTGGAAGCCTTCGGTAACGCCAAAACTGTCCGCAACAACAACTCCAGCAGATTTGTGAGTACAGCTGTATTCAGACAGATTTATATACAGTAGTAAAAAGTATACTACTAATATATACTACTAACACATTTGCACTGTCCTTCTATCAGGGTAAATACTTTGAGATCCAGTTCAGTCGAGGAGGAGCTCCTGATGGAGGAAAAATCTCCAATTTCCTGTTGGAGAAAAGTCGAGTTGTTTCACAGAATCCTGGAGAGAGAAGCTTCCACATCTACTACCAGGTACTCAAATATGTACTATTATGTACTCCAACATGTACTATTATGCACCGCAATGAGTACTACAACATGTGTTCAGTTTGCCTGATCCTGATTTGTTCAGTATGTTCCTCCTTCCATTCTTGTCAGTTCCTTTCCCAACTCCATATCCTTTCACTTCCTTCTCCCAATTTGTCACTTCCTTTCCTGATTCCTTAACTTCCTCTCCTGATCCCCACGCTTCTTCTTCCAATCTTGTCACTTCCTCTTCTTGTTCTGTAACTTCCTCTCCTGACCCCTTCAATTCCTTTCCTAATTACGTCACTACTTCTTCTAATCTTGTCACTCCCTTTCCTGATCCCGTCACATCCTTTCCTAATTCCCTCACTACTTCTTCCGATCTTTTCACTTCCTCTCTTGATTCCGTAACTTCCTCTCCCGATCCGTTCACTTCTTCTTCCAATGTTGTCACTTCCTCTTTTTATTCTTTAATTTACTCTCCTGATCCCTTCAATTCCTTTCCTAATTACTTCTTCTAATCTCGTCACTTCCTCTCCTGATTCCGTCACTTCCTCTCCTGATTCCGTCACTTCCTCTCTTGAGTCCGTCACTTCCTCTCCTGATTCCGTCACTTCCTCTCCTGATTCCGTCACTTCCTCTCCTGATCCCGTCACTTCCTCTCCTGATCCCGTCACTTCCTCTCCTGATCCCGTCACTTCCTCTCCTGATCCCGTCACTTCCTCTCCTGATCCCGTCACTTCCTCTCCTGATCCCGTCACTTCCTCTCCCGATCTTATGTTAACAGAAGTGTTGGTTTTAATACAAAAAGAACATCAGTTGAATTAATAACCCGACCCTCTGACCTCTGACCTCAGATATTGGAGGGGGCAACTAAGGAGCAGAGGGAGAACCTCGGGGTTACGACCCCCGACTATTATTTCTATCTCAACCAATCAGGAACCTACACTGTGGAGGACATGAACGACAAGAAAGAGTTCTCTGATACTATGGTCTGTATCCGTCTGTCTGCTAAACCGTCTGTCTGTTAAACTGTCTGTCTGCTAAACCGTCTGTCTTGCTAAACCGTCTGTCTGCTAAACCGTCTGTCTGCTAAACCGTCTGTCTGACTCTCTGCCTGTCTGTCTCTCAGGAGGCCATGTCAGTAGTGGGTCTGTCTGTGGAGGAACAGGATTCAGTTCTTCAGATTGTTGCAGGAATTCTTCATCTGGGAAACATCAGCTTCAGAGAGGAAAACAATTACGCCGTGGTTGAAAGCCAGGACTGTAAGAAAGTACACAAAGTACACTAAACAACACAACAGATAAGGGGTCAAATAAGAGCCAGTGAGATGATGAGTTTATGAAGGTTTTCTTCAGAATCAAAACTCTCTTCATTGATGACTTTCTCTAAACTAACGTTTAGTCTACGCCTGTCTTCCTGTCAGTCCTGGCGTTCCCGTCCTTCCTGCTGGGAATCCCTCAGGACGGTCTCTGCAGTAAGCTGACCAGCAGGATTATGGACAGTAAGTGGGGCGGCAAGACCGAGTCCATCGCCGTGACCCTGAACACGGAGCAGGCCTGCTTCTCCAGAGACGCCCTGTCCAAAGCTCTCTACACCCGACTCTTCGACTTCCTTGTTGACGTCAGTCGCTTCATCGCTTCGTGTGCACATTTAATTTAACACTTTGTTTTATTCTGTGTTGATTAACGTGTGTGTGTGTGTGTGTGTGTGTGTGTGTGTGTGTGTGTGTGTGTGTGTGTGTGTGTGTGTGTGTGTGTGTGTGTGTGTGTGTGTGTGTGTGTGTGTGTGTGTGTGTGTGTGTGTGTGTGTGTGTGTGTGTGTGTGTGTGTGTGTGTGTGTGCGCAGTGTGTTAATAAAGCCATACAGAAAGACCAGGAAGTGTTCAACATCGGAGTCCTCGATATCTACGGCTTTGAGATCTTCCAGGTATAAACACAAACACGTTGGTACTTAATTGATTGATTGACTCCATTGATCTGATTAGTAACTTGTTGTTTCTTCTTTTTCAGCGAAACGGCTTCGAGCAGTTCTGCATCAACTTCGTGAATGAGAAGCTGCAGCAGATTTTTATTGAGCTCACGCTGAAGGCAGAACAGGTGAGACATCATCGCGTCGTGACATCATCGCGTCATCATCGCGTCGTGACATCATCGCGTCGTGACATCATCGCGTCATCATCGCGTCGTGACATCATCGCGTCGTGACATCATCGCGTCGTGACATCATCGCGTCGTGACATCATCGCGTCGTGACATCATCGCGTCGTGACATCATCGCGTCGTGACATCATCGCGTCGTGACATCATCGCGTCGTGACATCATCGCGTCGTGACATCATCGCGTCGTGACATCATCGCGTCGTGACATCATCGCGTCGTGACATCATCGCGTCGTGACATCATCGCGTCGTGACATCATCGCGTCGTGACATCATCACATTACTTTTCCCTCTTATTTAGGAGGATTTTGTTTGAACCTGTGACTTTTTTTCATCTTTTCTGGTTATTTCCTGTATTATTTACAGTTATTGATCAAAAAGATTTTGTCCTTTTCTACTTTATACACCAACATGAATCTTGTGTCTCTGCAGGACGAATACGTTCAGGAGGGGATCCAGTGGACGCCCATCGAGTATTTCAACAACAAGGTGGTCTGTGACCTCATCGAGTCCAAACTGGTGAGTCGACTGATCGTCTCTGTGTCCTCAAACACATGAAGTTATAAGTATTAAATGAATACAGCTCTGTATTCTCTGGACGTTTCCCAGAATCCTCTCGGGCTCATGAGCATCCTGGATGACGTTTGTGCGACGATGCACGCTAAAGGTGAAGGAGCGGATCAGACGCTGCTGCAGAAACTTCAGGGACAGATCGGATCCCATGAACACTTCAGCAGCTGGAATAAAGGATTCATCATCCACCACTACGCTGGGAAGGTACGCAGTACACCTGTCTGTCTGTCCAGGTGTTCACCCGTCTGTCTGTCTGTCTGTCCAGGTGTTCACTAGGGGTGGGAATCGCCAGAGGTCCCGCGTTACGATATTATCACGATACTTAGGTCACGATACGATATTATCACGATGCTGCGATATTATCACGATACTGCGATATGCTGAGTATTGCGATAACATATATTGCGATTTATTACTTTTTTCAACTTCAAATGATGTCCCCAAAGGAAAACTGTGTCAACATGTTTTATCTAATAAGATAAAGTTTTCAGCTCCACAGGTGCTCTTTCCACGTCAACTGCAAACGGATTGCTGAGCAGTTCAAATTCAAATTTCTGAGCTGCAAAGTCGGCAAATCGCCGAGTGAACTCCGTGCCAAGTGCACCCAGTTTATCAGCACAATGCTCAGTCGGGAACACAGCGGTGGAGACTTTGACTGCATCACACATGTCTGTGATCACACGTCCCCGTCCCTGAAGCTGGAGGTTTAGTGCAGTGAGATGCTTCGTTATGTTGCACATAAAGCCAGCTCACATCGCCACGTTTCGTCCCGGAGCTCTGTGGTGTGGCGTTGTCCAGGGCCCAGTTCAGAGTCTGCATTTTTCCTTTTCAAATATTTCTCCATCGTTGTTCGTCTCGTCACCTCAACCTCTCCCATCATTTCATTCTACTGTCCTACATTAACGAGGTCATTACTGCGCTACCTACTGCCACCCACTGGCATGGAAGAGTATTATTACTTAGTCAGACACTATGTTGCAGCTCAGACGCTCAACAATGGCAAAGTATTTGCAACAACTAAATTATATATTTTTTGGACTCATTAAGTGAAATTGGACATTTTCCCAACGGAACACCTGACGATCTCTCACGGCACAGCGGTTGAAAATCACTGGTCCAGCTGTTCACCCATCTTTCTGTCTGTCCAGGTGTTCACCCATCCTTCTGTCTGTCTGTCCAGGTGTCGTATGATGTCAGCGGTTTCTGTGAGAGGAACAGAGATGTGTTGTTTAATGACATCATCGAGCTGATGCAGAGCAGCGAGTTGTGAGTATTCTAACTGAGCGTTACGGTATGAAACGCTATAAACTTTGAAACACAGCTTATTAAGCATGATGTCTGATGACCTCATGATGACCTCACAATAACCCCCCCCCCCCATCTGTGTGGTGTGTTTGTGGTCAGTCCGTTCATCAGAGCTCTGTTCACTGAGAACCTGGAGGCGGAGAAGAGAGGGCGTCCGACCACCGCCAGCAGTAAGATCAAGGTGAGAGAGAGATGTTGTCTTTCCTCTAGCGCCACCTTCAGGACGAGCCTTAGAAGAACTTGTGGTCCTTTTGAACTTTAGGACTTTAGGTGGGATGTTCGTTAGAACGCCACCTGATTTCATGGTGTTCTCTGTCCTGGCCCCACAGTGGTGGAATGAACTCCCCACTGACGTCAGGACAGCAGAGTCGCTGCCCATCTTTCATCAGACTGAAGACTCACCTCTTCAAGAAGTACTACCCTGAGCCTTCCACTCAGCATTTATTGTATTCGTATTAGCTTGTTGCACTTATTGCAACAATCTAATGATGCACTTATGACTTCTGGTGACTAGTAGTTCTCTTGAATACCGATGTTGAATACACGTATTGTAAGTCGCTTTGGATAAAAGAGTCTGCTAAATGACTGTAATGTAATTTTACTGATTTTATTGCTTTAGATTGCTGATCTCATGGTGTCTCACATCAGAAAGGTACAACAGGTAAAACTGCCCCTCCGCCCTCTCTACTTTTTTAGAAACAAGCCAACAGTCTGGTCCAGACTCTGATGAAGTGCACCCCCCACTACATTCGCTGCATCAAACCCAACGAGACCAAGCGTCCCCGGGACTGGGAGGATAACCGGGCCAGACACCAGGTGGAGTACCTGGGCCTCCGAGAGAACATCAGAGTCCGCCGGGCAGGATACGCCTACAGACGGGCCTTCAACAAGTTCCTGCAGAGGTATGCCATCCTGACAAAGGAGAGCTGGCCTCAATGGAAGGGCGAGGAGCGCAAAGGAGTCCTGCACCTCCTCAACTCCGTCCACGTGGACCAGGACCAGTTCCAGCTGGGCAAGACCAAAGTCTTCATCAAAGCTCCGGAGTCGGTACGAAACGCAGCTCGGGAAGCGGGTTTTATCCGGCTGTAAAGTTTTTGTACCATGGGTTCTGTTTCTGAGGCAGCGGCATTCTGGGTATCGTAGTTCCCAGAAGTCTTTATGTTTGTTGTCTCTGTGTCCTTTTTCTTCTCTGTAGCTCTTCTTGTTGGAGGAGATGAGGGAGAGGAAGTATAACGGTTACGCTCGGGTCATCCAGAAGGCTTGGCGTAAACACATCGCAGTCCGCAAGTACGTCAGGATGAGGGAGGAAGGTAAGACCGTCTCCTACGAGTGGGTGAAGGAAGCCATACGTCTTCCTCTCTACTAAGTGATTTGTCTGATTCCTCCAGCCTCTGACGTCCTGCTGAACAAGAAGGAGCGACGCAGAAACAGCATCAACAGGAACTTCGTGGGCGACTACCTCGGGACGGACAACCACCCGGAGATCAGACAGTTCGTCGGCCGCCGAGAGAGGATCGACTTTGCCGACGTCGTGGTGAAGTTCGACCGAAAATTCAGGGTAAATACTCAAGTCCAGAATTCAAGGATTCAGGGATCATTTATTGTCATTGTGCAACACAGGGGGATGCACAACGGAAGTTTAGTTTAGTTGTAGCCTGTTAAGTGCAGCTTGATCGTGGACCACGATGGATCCAGGTCTCTGTGAAGATGTGGGCTCAACAGTCACCGACGTACTGTTGCTGGAGCTCAGATGAGGCTCAGACCACCAGGACGGTTAGTATGGACTTGGTATGACATCATCAGAATCAGAATCAGCTTTATTGGCCATGTATGCGTACTCATACATGGAATTTGTCTCCGGTTTCCACTCCGCTCTCAATGTACATACAATACACTATTTTACAATAAACAAGAAAAAATATATAAAGGGCAGACTGGAACCAATGATCCTCTCTGCAGACCTGACAGTCCGTTGCAGTCTGTTTCTGTCCTGTTCGGTGGCCGATCCAAACCACACAGTGATGGAGGAGCAGAGAACAGACTGGATGATGGTGGAGTAGAACAGTATCAGCAGCTCCTGATGGCAGGTTGAACTTCCTGAGCTGGCTCCTCCTGAAGTCCACTGTCATCTCCACAGTTTTGAGCTTGTTCAGCTCCAGGTTGTTCTGACCACACCAGAGGACCAGCTGTTCAACCTCCCGTCTGTACGCAGACTCATCACCGTCCCTGATGAGGCCGATGACCGTTGTGTCGTCTGAGAACTTCAGGAGTTTAACAGACGGGTCCTCTGAGGTGCAGTCGTTGGTGTAGAGGGAGAAGAGCAGTGGGGAGAGCACACATCCCTGGGGGGTCCAGTGCTGATAGTCCGGGTGCTGGATGTGGTCTTTCCCAGCCTCACCTGCTGCGTCCTGTCAGTCAGGACGTTAGTGATCCACTGACAGGTGGAGGCTGCACAGTGAGCTGGGAGAGGAACCGACGTAACCCTTCAGGACCCAAATCCATTGTTTTACCTGTCAGAAGTCCAGAAATCCAGTTTATAAGTCACTTCCTGACTGAATGTTCTGTCGTTCTTGCTGATCCACAGACTGTGAAGCAGGACCTCATCCTCACCCCAAAGTTCCTGTACCTGATTGGTCGAGAAAAGGTGAAACAGGGTCCAGATAAAGGTCAGATCCAGGAGGTTCTCAAGAGGAAGATTGAGGTCAACAAGATCCAGTCCATTTCCCTGAGGTACACCACCAGAATAAGATATATAGAACCTGGACCAGATTTAGACCTGGAACCACAATTACGACCGGGGCCAGAACTGCAACTACAGCTACTACCAGGGCCGGAGCTAGACCTGTAACTAGGAATGTAACCAGCAACAGAGCTAGAACAGGACACAGGCCTACAACTAGTATTATAACTAGAATCAGGACTGGTACTATAACTAGGATCAGGTCCAGAACTAGAACCAGTGCCAGAAGTAGAACTAGGACCATAACCAAAAAAAAAAGATGCAGGACAAGAAGTAGAGCTTGGGTCAGAACTAAAACAAGAACTGGTACTGGGACTTGAATTTGAACCAGGGACAGAACTACAACTGGAACTAGAACTAAAAATATCAAGACCAAGATGAGTAATATCACTAGGCCACTGGACCAGAGCTACAACAGAAACTAGAATTAGGAACTAGCATCAGGACCAGAACATTTACAAAATTCCCCACATGCATTTTTTTTCCTACATTAGAAAAGAAAACTACCTGAGAGATAAAAATATGAAAAAATATTTGAATTGTGTTTTTTCTTCTTGTTTTTCCACGTCTATCCGATTGTCTCTCTGACAGCGCTCTTCAGGACGACTTCTTCATCGTCCACGAGGAGGAGTACGACAGTGTTCTTCAGAGCGTCTTCAAAACGGAGTTCCTCAGTCTGCTGGTCAAACGTTATCAGGAGAAAACTGAGAAGAAGCTGCCTCTGAAATTCAACAACCTGTCAGTACCGTGACTTTTTTTAATTTAGTTTTACTCAAATATAAGAAATACATACATTTGGTTCTTTAAAAAAGGTGCCATGATGTCATGTTTAAGTACTAATATAAGTACTCCAGACATTCTGGTGCACAGAACTTCTGTTTTATATATAAATACAACATCTACATGAATATCAGCTGGATCCCCTCCGTCCGTCTTTGTATTCCAGTCTGGAGTTTAAGTTGAAGAAGGGAGGCTGGGGTCCGTTCAGCTCTTCAGGGTCCAGACAGATCCAGTTCCAGGTGGGTCAGGGGGATGAGGCCATCCTGAAGCCCAGCAGCAAGGTCCTGCAGGTCTCCATCGGACCGGGTCTGCCCAAAAACTCCAGTAAGTTCTGACACAATTAACCACAACTTTCCTGTGTGCTTCCCCCTCACTTCCTGACTGTTTTGACTTGTAGGACCGACGAGGAAGGACAAACGCAAGAGCCGCTACATGGGGGGCCAGACTCCATCCAGCAACCAGTACAACTCAGGTACCAGAACACAACCGGTCGTCAGGACATCACAGACGCGAGCAACGCTTGGCTTATAAATCTGTCTTTGTTCCTCAGGTCCTCGCTCCAGAGGGGGCGGAGCTCCCAGAGGAGGCTCCACCTCCTCCAGAGGCTCCCTGCTGAGGCAGCAGTCTACCATGGATCAGCCCAGTCTGCCCCGGCTCCAGAGCCAGCGTCGCCACGATAACCAGCCCAAGAAACACCAAGACATGGGCTTCATGAACGTCCCCGACCAGGGCGCCGCAGGGTGAGACCGCGGGGCAGTAACAGTTAAATAAAGTCACCGTTATGAACATCATAACCAGTATAAACTGGTTCTGGTTGTACACACTGTTCTCTGATTCTCTGGTTCATCGCTGTGTTTTTCTACAGACTTCAGCGGCGGCAGTCGAAGGAGGTGAAGCCTCTTCCCGGATCAGGTCGACCCAAACCGGCTCCCAAACCGAAGCCTCGGTCTCCGCAGTGCAGGGCTCTGTACGCCTACGACGCCCAGGACACCGATGAGCTCAGCTTCAACGCTGATGATGTCATGGAGATACTCACCGAAGGTACTACTAATACTGCTAAAAGTATTACCATTACTACTACTAGTAACACTTATGCTACTGTTACTACAACTACTGCTAGTAGTAATACAGCTACTTCTACTATTTGTAATGCTACTTATCATACTACTTCTTCTAGTGGTACTCGTACTACTTCTAATATTGCTGATACTACTTTTATTTAAGTACTACTTCTATGTTAAGTACTGCTGTTACTTCCACCACTTCTAGCCCTAGTGTTATTACTTCTACTTCTAGTACTGCTGCTCCGTCTACTACTTTTAGTACTACGGCTACTTCTAGTAGTACTCCTACTACTTTTAGTACTACTGGCACTACTTCTACTTTTACTACTAGTACTATACTACATCCTTTTACCATCAAAAATACCAACAGACTGGTGTGTCATTCAATAAATGTTCTTATGTTGGCAGAATTCGCACAGCTTGCATGTTCTAGCAAGATAGCAGTCACGTGCTAACCAAAAGCTAACGCTAGCGGATCGTAAACGGATTGTAAACAATAGTTAAATGTTTTCAGACTCTGATCACATTGATATTTAAGGCTCATCACATTAATCTGGACGTCCAAACTGAGAAGCAGCTAACATTAGCTTAGCAGCTAACATTAGCTTAGCAGCTAACGGGAGACTTATCAGTTTAGACGATGATTATCATCAGTTTGTCATTACTTATTATAATGACATGTCCAATCACAGCTTAGCAACAGTAACTAGTGACAGCAGGTGTTAAACAATAAATGTATCTGTTCTTATGTAAGCTGCTAATGTTAGCATGCCCGGCTAACTAGCTTTACTACACTAGAAATGAAATGCTACTTCCACGACAAAGAGTTAGCCGCCGTGTCCTGAACTTAAACTGGATTTTATGACGTTAACTACGTTACATGAGATGTTTATTTGTTAGATAATCTTTTGGTTTAGTGGACAAAATTACTTGATCTTCTCTGGAAATAGATAATCAGAATCGGCTTTATTGGCCAAGTATGTAACCACAAGGACAATAGTCTGATGGTGCAGTTTGTAAAGGGTGCTGGAATGAAACCTCCAACGATCCAATCACAGCTCATGTTGCGTCCTGATATAAGTCCTCATACTCGTCGTGTCTGAACTTTCTGCAGATCCATCTGGTTGGTGGTTCGGTCGGTTGCGGGGCAGAGAGGGGATGTTCCCCGGAAACTATGTGGAGAAGATCTAAACCTCCTCTTCAGGGAGGGGATGGGGGGGTCAGAGGTCAACAACCTGCAGCAACAGCAGCTGGGATCAGAAGTCACCAGAGCTTTCAACACATCAGCTGACAGGAAAGAGGAAACTGAACATTACAAGTTCACTTGTATACAAACACACGGATGTTTCAGTCAGAGTGACGACAGCTGTCAGTCTGTCAAAGGTCAGGGTCTGGTACTCACCTGCTGACTGCTGGACTGAAAGTGTCTCCGTAATACTGTGTACAATCAGGTTAAATGTCCCCGTAATACTGTGTACAATCAGGTTAAATGTCCCCGTAATACTGTGTACAATCAGGCTAAATATCTCCGTAATACTGTGTACAATCAGGTTAAATGTCCCCGTAATACTGTGTACAATCAGGTTAAATGTCCCCGTAATACTGTGTACAATCAGGTTAAATGTCCCCGTAATACTGTGTACAATCAGGTTAAATGTCCCCGTAATACTGTGTACAATCAGGTTAAATGTCCCCGTAATACTGTGTACAATCAGGTTAAATGTCCCCGTAATACTGTGTACAATCAGGTTAAATGTCCCCGTAATACTGTGTACAATCAGGTTAAATGTCCCCGTAATACTGTGTACAATCAGGTTAAATGTCCCCGTAATACTGTGTACAATCAGGTTAAATGTCCCCGTAATACTGTGTACAATCAAGTTAAATGTCCCCGTAATACTGTGTACAATCAGGTTAAATGTCCCCGTAATACTGTGTACAATCAGGTTAAATGTCCCCGTAATACTGTGTACAATCAAGTTAAATGTCCCCGTAATACTGTGTACAATCAGGTTAAATGTCCCCGTAATACTGTGTACAATCAAGTTAAATGTCCCCGTAATACTGTGTACAATCAAGTTAAATGTCCCCGTAATACTGTGTACAATCAAGTTAAATGTCCCCGTAATACTGTGTACAATCAAGTTAAATGTCCCCGTAATACTGTTCCGTGTGACTTCAGTCTCTGATCATCTCTGGTTGTTTTTAAAGCAACAGCTCGATCAAATGTCCCATCAGTGTTACAATGGAAACCTAACATCAGTGTGAGGTCAGCGCCCCCTACAGGCTCCGGTGATTATTACAGCTGCAATATAACAAAGTGTTAAAAATAAATATCTTCCAACCAGATAAAAGATGAACAGAAACTAAACGTCACACTTTTAAAATATGAAATTAATATTTTCTTCATGTGATTGAAAAGAATGAAAAGTAAAATATATAAATAATAAAATAAAAGTATTATAATTAAATAATGTTCTGTATCTTTCAGGACCGACTGTTTGTTTCATAGAAATTAACCTGAATGTTGTTTCATTTCAGCCAATAAACATAAACATTTCATTAAAAACCTGAGTGATGGAACAAGTCGATTAATCAGTTATTTGTTATTTGAACAAATATCTTCTAGAGAATCTGTGTGAAGGAATGAAAGAGGTCCAACAAGTCCTCCACCTCTGGAACACGCTGAGAAACGCATCTGTTAGCTCCTCATGTTCACTTTTACATATTTTACATATTTTATTTTCATCAGCCATTTAAACGGGTTATTAGGAATAAACACCATCATATTTAGTTGGATGTAAACGTTAGTTGGATGTAAACGTGGTCTTTGTCGCCGTCCTCAGGAGCTTTTGTGTCTCCAATATTCTCAAAACTCATCTTATAATAATAATGTTAAAATTATATCTTTTAA
>JAVDOI010000063.1:694264-696764 GCA_032191485.1 Leptoclinus maculatus | reverse complement strand
CTCACAACACCCCAACAGGTCCTCACAACACCCCAACAGGTCCTCACAACACCCCAACATGTCCTCACAACACCCCAACAGGTCCTCACAACACCCCAACATGTCCTCACAACACCCCAACATGTCCTCACAACACCCCAACATGTCCTCACAACACCCCAACATGTCCTCACAACACCCCAACATGTCCTCACAACACCCCAACAGGTCCTCACAACACCCCAACATGTCCTCACAACACCCCAACAGGTCCTCACAAGTTGCGTTGTTGTGTATCATTGTGTATTTGTGTGTGGTTGTGTAGCTGCGGTGGTGTTGGACTGCATCAACATGGCTCCCTCAGCAGGTAAAGTGACTCCTAAAGACAGTCAGTTCGCGGCAGCGTTGGAGTCTCGTTTTCCCACTCTGCCACCGAGAGGCGCTCTCTTCCAGACGCTGCAGAACGCCAAGTTTGACGTCTCAGGTGAGCGACAGAAAACTGCAGTTTATAACACACAGTGTACTGCAGTATATGGAAGTACAGGGGCTATTTAGTGGTATTAATGTAGTATTTTGTCTTCAGGTCTGAACACTGAACAGATGTTGTTGAAGGACATGAAAGCTGTTTCAGGAAGTTTGAATGTCGCCGTCTCTGTTCTCTACATCACACTAGAGGTCAGTTTGTACTACACACTGTACTACACACTGTACTACACACTGTAGGACTCGTGAACTTGTGAAACGTCATCAGCCTCAGCGGGATTTGTGCGCTCCCGCGAAGTCCGTGAGGGTTTAGTTCTGTCCGTCACATCATCGAGTGTTTGAGTCTCTCGCAGACATGTTGAGTCCTTTATGAACCCTGACTGTTAATCAGCAGAGGATGCTGACTTAGCCTCAGGGAATTACCCACAAATCATTGCAATGTGACGTTAAACACAGTGGACGCATGGTGACGTAAAGAAAAGGTGAACAAAGAGGACGGCTCACTGTGTTCAGCCTGGAGTATTAAGTTTACTCAGAAACATTAAGGGTTGAAGATGGAACAACAAATAAACATGAAATCACAAGATATTTATTCATTTATTCATCAAATATTTGATGTTTCCATGGTAACGTGATATGTTGCAGTAAAGTGTTGTCCCGTTCATATTCACACCATCTCAAGTCCTCACAGTCTCTCACACTCGACCACTCACCAGGTGACCTCAGTGAGTCCTTGAGGGTTCAGGGTTCAGGGTTTAGGGTTTAGGGGGGACACTGGGATTTGGCCTGACTGACTGTGTGTGTGTGTGTGTGTGTGTGTGTGTGTGTGTGTGTGTGTGTGTGTCAGGACTTCCTGCAGAGGGCGGGGTTGGAGGCGGAGCTCTCAGGTTTCTGTCTAAAGTTTGGATTCGACCTCCTGCTGATGATGACCATCTCCTTCAGCGAGAGCAGAGAGCCAATCAGAGAGCTCGCTGTGTTCAGCCACAGCGCCGCCTGCAGACAGCAGGTACACAAGTACACGTTAAATACTACTACTACTGTAGGTACACAAGTACACGTTAAATACTACTACTACTGTAGGTACACAAGTACACGTTAAATACTACTACTACTGTAGGTACACAAGTACACGTTAAATACTACTACTACTGTAGGTACACAAGTACACGTTAAATACTACTACCGTAGGTACACGAGTACACGTTAAATACTACTACTACCGTAGGTACACGAGTACACGTTAAATACTACTACTACCGTAGGTACACGAGTACACGTTAAATACTACTACTACCGTAGGTACACGAGTACACGTTAAATACTACTACTACCGTAGGTACACAAGTACACGTTAAATACTACTACTACTGTAGGTACACAAGTACACGTTAAATACTACTACTACAGTAGGTACACAAGTACACGTTAAATACTACTACTACTGTCGGTACACAAGTACACGTTAAATACTACTACTACTGTAGGTACACAAGTACACGTTAAATACTACTACTACCGTACGTACACAAGTACACGTTAAATACTACTACTACTGTAGGTACACAAGTACACGTTAAATACTACTACTACTGTAGGTACACAAGTACACGTTAAATACTACTACTACTGTAGGTACACAAGTACACGTTAAATACTACTACTACTGTAGGTACACAAGTACACGTTAAATACTAAATAGTTCTTTGATGTTTGAGTATCCATGACGACTCAGGTATGCCCCCCCCCCCCCACAGGTGAGCCATTACCTGGAACAGGCCTGTGACCCCGCCCTCAACCTCTGTCCAATCAGCAGCCCTCGTCCTCACATCACAGCCTATCAGCAAGGTAAGCCCCGCCCCCTTTGATTAAAATGTAATATAATATAATATAAGACAATATGTTAAAATATGATATAATATCCACCATGTGGTACAAACAATGAAGAGACGCCGTATGTACGTCTAGATGACGTCATGTTGAGTGTTGATGGAGCTGCTACAGTGTTAGCTTAGCATAGCACCGATCGATCCGAGCTCCA
>JAVDOI010000063.1:669264-689264 GCA_032191485.1 Leptoclinus maculatus | reverse complement strand
GTGTCTTTATTCTTTGATCGCTGGGTAACCATCATCACCTCTGAGTTACAGCATTATATTGATGAACAGTAGAGCTGCATTCACCTGCTCTGACTGTCATGAAGACACAAGACACACGTTTAGATGAAACGTGCTGAAACATTGTGTTCATGTTCACAGCAGTGGAACGTTTCACATCCAGTCAGCACACTGAGCACAGATAGTGAAGAGATAGAACTCTACTGTGTAAAGGGAATACTGCTGTTAACAAGAACCGGATGTGTTTAAAGTGTTTACAAACCAAATGTTATTGACCTGTTGTTCATATAGCAGTACTTTAAAATAAAAGTGCACAATACACTACTTTTGAATTAATTATTGAACTTTGTCATAACAATGAGATTAAAAAATGTAATCGTTGCCCAGCACTAATAAATACTAAAACAAATATACTTTACATATATTTATTATAAAATGTTATTTATGTTCTTTTCTTTCTGTGTTTATTGTTGAGTAAATTAAGGGCAAAGTGTCTCATGATGAAGTCCATGAAGAGCGACTGAGAGCTGTTTGTTCTTCTTATCTCACTTTGTGTAGCCGGAAGGTTAAACACAGTTTATTGTTGTTTATTGTTCTATTGACACCTGATGTTCATAATGTTAACTTCACTTCTCTACTTTATGGGATTTCTTTGTTTTTAAACAATATATTTAGGGAATTTTCTACAAGAACAATAATCAACAAACAGGATACTTTACATAAACATAAATACTGCGTTCTGATTGGCTGTAGACATTAATGCCTCATAATGAAAACCTACTAATTACTACATTAAATTAAATTATGAATACATCTGAATGTCTTATTTCCAGCACTGAGTTTAACATAAATACTAATAAAATAATATTTACTGTTTGTTATTAACTTTGAATCTTGTTAGCATAATGTTATCTTAATGCTACTGTTAATGCTGATCAGGTTAATTTAGTGATAATATTGATTCATATTTACGAATCATTATAATCAGTAATTTATAACTTATTTGTAAGAAATTAAGCTGGTATTTCTTCATCAATTGTTGAAATTACATTTATTATTATTTAAAATAACCTTCCTGCCAAATATTCAGGATTAATTATTGAGATTCATGTGAACAGATTGAATCAATTATCTTGTGTATGTTATTGATAAATAGTAAATCTTTCTATTTTCAGTCCACGTTTACTAGGGGTCATTTATTTTCTGGACATAAAGATTTTATAACTAAATTCTTTTTTATAATTTTGACATGAGACAGACTGAGGACGAACCAGGAAGCTGACCTTCATGTGTAGAATGTGTAGATTAACCCTTTACTGTTTGGTCCAGGCCTCTCCCAGAGGATTCTGGGAGTCCAGAGGAGGCAGAGAGTCCGTCAGGAGACGAGCAGCAACCAGGTGACCTAAACAGGAAATAAGAAACGGGAAACGGGAATATTTAAAGTCAAAAGAAGCCTCTTCTCATCACTCCGTCCTCTTGCCCCGCCCCCTCAGCTCCGCCCACCAGCCTCGCCCTATCGGGAACCATTGAGGGCGGGGCTAAGAAGCGCCTCGTGGCCCCGTCACTCAGCCTGACGTTGAGCCGTAATGACTCTCGCGACGGGTTCTCGGCCGCCGCGCTGTCGGCGACGCCGGAGGAGACGCCGTCACTGGACATCAACCTGGAGGCTCTGGAGACGCCTTCAGGCAGCGAGACGGGCACGCTGCCCGACTTCAACCACGAGCTGGAGTGGGAGGGTGAGACAGGCTGAGAGACAGACAACCTCGGACCTCTCCCTGACCCCTGACCTCTGACCTCTCTCTCTGAACAGATGACCTCCCCCGGATGGTTGTGGATGGGGGCGTGTCCGAGGGCGTGTCCAGCAGCCCGTTGGATCAGTCCGAGGGTCTGATGGATCTGGACCAGGTGGACACCAGGGGGCGCCGCTGGAGGAGGTTCTCCGTCTCTGGACACGAGTTCCACGTCAACATGAGCGTCCTGGAGCCGTACCTGCAGGTCCTGTCACACGGAGGTCAGAGGTCACACACACCTGGCATTACAGTCTGTCCATATTTACACCTGTGACTGTAACCGTGACTCCTCCCTCTGGTCAGGTTACTATGGAGACGAGATGAACGCCGTCGTCCTGTTCACCGCCTGCTACCTGCCGGAGAAGACGGTGGAGAACTACGACTACGTCATGGACAACCTGTTCAGGTGAGGTAACGCAGGTCACATGCTGACAGCCAGGAGCATGCTGGGTAGTGGAGTAGCCTCATGTGTGTGTGTGTGTGTGTGTGTGTGTGTGTGTTCCTGCAGGTACATCGTGGGGACCCTGGACCTGATGGTGTCAGAGAACTACCTGCTGGTCTGTCTGTGTGCCATGGTTCCCAAAAACAAGCTGCCCTCCATGAAATGGCTCCACCAGTGCTACGCCTCCATCGACAGGAGGTACGTTGGTTTCACCCACTGAGGCAGCACATTGGGGTGGAGCTAAACACTCACACAGACTTCTTTTTACTCATCCTTTAAATGTCAGAGAGCACACCTGGGTTCTATGATGACGGAGGTATTTAAGTGTGTGTGTGTGTGTGTGTGTGTGTGTGTGTGTGTGTGTGTGTGTGTGTCCAGGCTGAAGAAGGACCTGAAGGGGCTGCTGGTCGTCCATCCTGCCTGGTATATCAAAGCTCTGCTCACTGTGATCAAACCCTTCATCAGGTCTGTACACACCCGATAACCAATCAATAACATCAACATCAATCAATAACATCAGCAGCTACTATTAGCTAATGTGTTAGCAACCAGCTAAAGGAGTCTGTCTGTCTGTCTGTCCACAGTGAGAAGTTCAGCACTAAGATCCGGTTCATCAGAAGTCTATATGAGTTGTCTCAGTTCATCCCAACAGAAAGACTACAGATCCCAGACGCAATACGCCAGTAAGAGTACTCTACTGTAGTTCTACTGACTCTACTCTTACTCTACTGTAGTTCTACTGACTCTACTCTTAGTCTACTGACGTTCTACTCTTAGTCTACTGACGTTCTACTCTTAGTCTACTGACGTTCTACTGTAGTTCTACTGACTCTACTCTTACTCTACTGTAGTTCTACTGACTCTACTCTTACTCTACTGTAGTTCTACTGACTCTACTCTTAGTCTACTGACGTTCTACTCTTAGTCTACTGACGTTCTACTCTTAGTCTACTGACGTTCTACTGACGTTCTACTGACTCTACTCTTAGTCTACTGACGTTCTACTGTAGTTCTACTGACTCTACTCTTAGTCTACTGACGTTCTACTGTAGTTCTACTGACTACTGTAGTTCAACTGACTATTGTTACTCTACTGTAGTTCTACTGTAGTTCTACTGACTACTGTAGTTCAACTGACTATTGTTACTCTACTGTAGTTCTACTGTAGTTCTACTGACTACTGTAGTTCAACTGACTCTATTGTTACTCTACTGTAGTTCAACTGACTCTATTGTTACTCTACTGTAGTTCTACTGACTCTATTGTTACTCTACTGTAGTTCTACTGACTACTGTAGTTCAACTGACTCTATTGTTACTCTACTGTAGTTCTACTGACTCTATTGTTACTCTACTGTAGTTCTACTGACTACTGTAGTTCAACTGACTCTATTGTTACTCTACTGTAGTTCTACTGACTCTATTGTTACTCTACTGTAGTTCTACTGACTACTGTAGTTCAACTGACTCAATTGTTACTCTACTGTAGTTCTACTGTAGTTCTACTGACTACTGAAGGTCTATTGTTCTCCCTCAGGTTCGATCAGACGTTGAACAGATGACGATCACGGAGGTCTACAGACAGAACAAACACACTCTGGGTTTATTGATAGTGTCTTTAGATCGGGGGAGGGTAAGTTCAAGCTTCAGGTGTTTTACCTGTTGAACCAACAGAACTAATAATAAAAGCATCGATCAAACATTTTTAATTAGACTTGATTCTTTTTGATGGAAAATATATATTAAAAGAATAATAATCAACTGTTGACACTTTTTACTCAATTGTCTTTGTTTTCTTTCTTTCTGTTTTATAAAAGCTTTCTCTGCTAAAGGAAGTTTGTTGTTTGTTTATTTATTTATTTTTTATTATTACTCATAATAAAGACACAGCGTCCGTAATGTCCCGAAACATGATATTTTGTCTTCTGTTGTCCACTAAAGATTACAAATATATTTCAGAATTATATGTGATATTTTTATGAGATATTAAGTCATAATTATGAGATATTAAGTCATTATAATGACTTACAGGATCTTTATTTTGTCCTCACAGTGGTGGTAATGTTCTTCCATAAAATATACTTCAGGCTGTAAAAATTTAATTTTCTTTAAAGCATCAATTAAAAACGTAAACGGGGAAAACTGCCAATAATTTAAAAACATCCAGAGTTGGTGTCTTCGGACCAGGAAGCCTAGCTTCAGGCTACAGGTTAGCGTCGGTTAGCATCATAGCTAACGTTAGCAGACGCCTGGAAAGGGAATAGCCAATCAGAGGCAGAGAAGGGGGCGGGTCTTCCCACAGCTAGTCAGTTTAGTCCCTCCCAATGCTATTGTAGCTAGTTAGCTGGACATGCTAACATTAGCATCCTGTACTGATGTGTTTTAGGTTTAAGAAAGAAGAAGTAGATCTTCCTTTCGCATTTTTATGCTGAAGCAGTTTACTTCCTGTTTTTACCCAGCAGGTAAACACAGGTGAGCTGCTGGTCAGTAACTGTAGATAGATATAACTGTACGAAATAATGAGGAACGTACAGAACTTTAAAAGCAAATGTTTTCATGTGACTGATCTAAACATTGGAACAAATTGGAGCTAAAATCTCTAAATGACTTTAAATGAGTTTGGAATGACTAAATCATTGTAAATGACTTAAATTACTATACACGTTTAATGTCTTAAATATAACTATAAATACATGAATAAATGATTCTCCATGAACAGTTGCTGTTATTGTTGTGCAGCAGCAGCTGTTTCTAGTCTCACTCTCATGACTACTGTTTAAACTCTCTCTCTTATTTATGGCCTTCCAGCTACAGGCCCCGCCCCCTCCCTACAGGCCCCGCCCCCTAACCCCCCACCGGCACGAGCTGCCCACGAGCTGCCCCCGCGCTCTGATTGGCTGCACTCACCAACAACAGCCCGAATGCACCAATCGGAGAGCTGCGGCCTCGAGGTGTCCACACGCTGGTGCTCGGTTACCGGGTAACGGGACACCGGACACCGGGGACATCCTCCGGTATAAAACCCACCTCGAGCCGTTTACTGACACAGAAAAACGAACCACTCATAAACCCTGATACCTCTGATTTAATACTAACAAATTAAGTTAAAACACGTAGTTTTTAATCTCCCTGTTTCCCGCCATGGTTCGGTCTCCCGTGAACCAGATCAAGGTCTTCTTGCTGGTCTTCTCGGACCCCGGACGCTCCTTCTACTGCGGAGGAGACAAGCTGTCCGGCTCCGTGAGGCTGGAGGCGGCTCAGCCTCACAGAGTGACCGGCCTCAGGGTCTCCATAGCCGGCTGTGCCCACGTGGACCACCGCGGAGGGAAGAACCGGAGCAGCAGGAGTCAGGAGGAGGAGTACCTGAAGGAGGAAGAGGAGGTGCGGCTGGAGGAGCAGCTGTCTACCGGTATGGAGGAACAGTTTACTGTTTTATATATATATATTATATATGTATACATATATTTATATATATATATATACATATATATGTGTATACATATATATGTATACACGTCTCACCTCATTGTCTGTCTCTCTCTCTCTCTCTCTCTCTCTCTCTCCTGTCTCACCTCATTGTCTCTCTCTGTCTCTCTCTCCTGTCTCACCTCATTGTCTCTCTCTCTCTCTCTCTCTCTCTCTCCTGTCTCACCTCATTGTCTCTCTCTCTCTCTCTCTGTCTCTCTCTCCTGTCTCACCACATTGTCTCTCTCTCTCTCCTGTCTCACCTCATTGTCTCTCTCTCCTGTCTCACCTCATTGTCTCTCTCTGTCTCTCTCTCCTGTCTCACCTCATTGTCTCTCTATCTCTCTCTCTCTCTCTCTCCTGTCTCACCTCATTGTCTCTCTCTCTCTCTCTCACCTCATTGTCTCTCTCTCTCTCCTGTCTCACCTCATTGTCTCTCTCTCTCTCTCTCTCTCTCTCCTGTCTCACCTCATTGTCTCTCTCTCTCTCTCTCTCACCTCATTGTCTCTCTCTCTCTCCTGTCTCATCTCATTGTCTCTCTCTCTCTCCTGTCTCACCTCATTGTCTCTCTCTCTCTCTCTCTCCTGTCTCACCTCATTGTCTCTCTCTCTCTCCTGTCTCACCTCATTGTCTCTCTCTCTCTCCTGTCTCACCTCATTGTCTCTCTCTCTCTCCTGTCTCACCTCATTGTCTCTCTCTGTCTCTCTCCTGTCTCACCTCATTCTCTCTCTCTCTCTCCTGTCTCACCTCATTGTCTCTCTCCTGTCTCACCTCATTGTCTCTCTCTCTCTCCTGTCTCACCTCATTGTCTCTCTCTCTCCTGTCTCACCTCATTGTCTCTCTCTCTCCTGTCTCACCTCATTGTCTCTCTCTCTCTCTCCTGTCTCACCTCATTGTCTCTCTCTCTCTCTCTCTCCTGTCTCACCTCATTGTCTCTCTCTCTCTCCTGTCTCACCTCATTGTCTCTCTCTCTCTCTCCTGTCTCACCTCATTGTCTCTTTCTCTCTCTCTCTCCTGTCTCACCTCATTGTCTGTCTCTCTCTCTCTCTCCTGTCTCACCTCATTGTCTGTCTCTCTCTCCTGTCTCACCTCATTGTCTCTCTCTCTCTCTCCTGTCTCACCTCATTGTCTCTCTCTCTCTCTCTCTCCTGTCTCACCTCATTGTCTCTCTCTCTCCTGTCTCACCTCATTGTCTCTCTCTCTCTCCTGTCTCACCTCATTGTCTCTCTCTGTCTCTCCTGTCTCACCTCATTGTCTCTCTCTCTCTCCTGTCTCACCTCATTGTCTCTCTCTCTCTCTCCTGTCTCACCTCATTGTCTCTCTCTCTCTCCTGTCTCACCTCATTGTCTCTCTCCTGTCTCACCTCATTCTCTCTCTCTGTCTCTCTCCTGTCTCACCTCATTGTCTCTCTCTGTCTCTCTCCTGTCTCACCTCATTGTCTCTCTCTCTCTCTCCTGTCTCACCTCATTCTCTCTCTCTCTCTCTCTCTCTCTCTCCTGTCTCACCTCATTGTCTCTCTCTCTCTCTCCTGTCTCACCTCATTGTCTCTCTCTCTCTCTCCTGTCTCACCTCATTCTCTCTCTCTCTCTCTCTCCTGTCTCACCTCATTGTCTGTCTCTCTCTCTCTCTCTTGTCTCACCTCATTGTCTCTCTCTCTCTCTCCTGTCTCACCTCATTGTCTCTCTCTCTCTCTCCTGTCTCACCTCATTGTCTGTCTCTCTCTCTCTCTCCTGTCTCACCTCATTGTCTGTCTCTCTCTCCTGTCTCACCTCATTGTCTCTCTCTCTCTCTCCTGTCTCACCTCATTGTCTCTCTCTCTCTCTCTCTCCTGTCTCACCTCATTGTCTCTCTCTCTCTCCTGTCTCACCTCATTGTCTCTCTCTCTCTCCTGTCTCACCTCATTGTCTCTCTCTCTCTCCTGTCTCACCTCATTGTCTCTCTCTCTCTCTCCTGTCTCACCTCATTGTCTCTCTCTCTCTCCTGTCTCACCTCATTGTCTCTCTCCTGTCTCACCTCATTCTCTCTCTCCTGTCTCACCTCATTGTCTCTCTCTGTCTCTCTCCTGTCTCACCTCATTGTCTCTCTCTCTCTCTCCTGTCTCACCTCATTGTCTCTCTCTCTCTCTCCTGTCTCACCTCATTCTCTCTCTCTCTCTCTCTCTCTCTCCTGTCTCACCTCATTGTCTCTCTCTCTCTCTCCTGTCTCACCTCATTGTCTCTCTCTCTCTCTCCTGTCTCACCTCATTGTCTCTCTCTCTCTCTCTCTCCTGTCTCACCTCATTGTCTCTCTCTCTCTCCTGTCTCACCTCATTGTCTCTCTCTCTCTCTCCTGTCTCACCTCATTGTCTCTTTCTCTCTCTCTCTCCTGTCTCACCTCATTGTCTGTCTCTCTCTCTCTCTCCTGTCTCACCTCATTGTCTGTCTCTCTCTCCTGTCTCACCTCATTGTCTCTCTCTCTCTCTCTCCTGTCTCACCTCATTGTCTCTCTCTCTCTCTCTCTCCTGTCTCACCTCATTGTCTCTCTCTCTCCTGTCTCACCTCATTGTCTCTCTCTCTCTCCTGTCTCACCTCATTGTCTCTCTCTGTCTCTCCTGTCTCACCTCATTGTCTCTCTCTCTCTCCTGTCTCACCTCATTGTCTCTCTCTCTCTCTCCTGTCTCACCTCATTGTCTCTCTCTCTCTCCTGTCTCACCTCATTGTCTCTCTCCTGTCTCACCTCATTCTCTCTCTCTGTCTCTCTCCTGTCTCACCTCATTGTCTCTCTCTGTCTCTCTCCTGTCTCACCTCATTGTCTCTCTCTCTCTCTCCTGTCTCACCTCATTCTCTCTCTCTCTCTCTCTCTCTCTCTCCTGTCTCACCTCATTGTCTCTCTCTCTCTCTCCTGTCTCACCTCATTGTCTCTCTCTCTCTCTCCTGTCTCACCTCATTCTCTCTCTCTCTCTCTCTCTCTCTCTCTCCTGTCTCACCTCATTGTCTGTCTCTCTCTCTCTCTCTTGTCTCACCTCATTGTCTCTCTCTCTCTCTCCTGTCTCACCTCATTGTCTCTCTCTCTCTCTCCTGTCTCACCTCATTGTCTGTCTCTCTCTCTCTCTCCTGTCTCACCTCATTGTCTGTCTCTCTCTCCTGTCTCACCTCATTGTCTCTCTCTCTCTCTCCTGTCTCACCTCATTGTCTCTCTCTCTCTCTCTCTCCTGTCTCACCTCATTGTCTCTCTCTCTCTCCTGTCTCACCTCATTGTCTCTCTCTCTCTCCTGTCTCACCTCATTGTCTCTCTCTCTCTCTCCTGTCTCACCTCATTGTCTCTCTCTCTCTCCTGTCTCACCTCATTGTCTCTCTCCTGTCTCACCTCATTCTCTCTCTCCTGTCTCACCTCATTGTCTCTCTCTGTCTCTCTCCTGTCTCACCTCATTGTCTCTCTCTCTCTCTCCTGTCTCACCTCATTGTCTCTCTCTCTCTCTCCTGTCTCACCTCATTCTCTCTCTCCTGTCTCACCTCATTGTCTCTCTCTCTCTCTCTCCTGTCTCACCTCATTGTCTCTCTCTCTCTCTCCTGTCTCACCTCATTGTCTCTCTCTCTCTCTCCTGTCTCACCTCATTCTCTCTCTCTCTCTCTCTCTCTCTCTCCTGTCTCACCTCATTGTCTCTCTCTCTCTCCTGTCTCACCTCATTGTCTCTCTCTCTGTCTCTCTCTCCTGTCTCACCTCATTGTCTCTCTCTCTCTCTCTCCTGTCTCACCTCATTGTCTCTCTCTCTCTCCTGTCTCACCTCATTGTCTCTCTCTCTCTCTCTCTCTCTCCTGTCTCACCTCATTGTCTCTCTCTCTCTCTCCTGTCTCACCTCATTGTCTCTCTCTCTCTCTCTCCTGTCTCACCTCATTGTCTCTCTCTCTCTCTCTCCTGTCTCACCTCATTGTCTCTCTCTCTCTCTCTCTCTCTCCTGTCTCACCTCATTGTCTCTCTCTCTCTCTCCTGTCTCACCTCATTGTCTCTCTCTCTCTCTCTCTCTCCTGTCTCACCTCATTGTCTCTCTCTCTCTCTCTCCTGTCTCACCTCATTGTCTCTCTCTCTCTCTCTCTCCTGTCTCACCTCATTGTCTCTCTCTCTCTCTCTCTCCTGTCTCACCTCATTGTCTCTCTCTCTCTCTCTCTCTCTCTCCTGTCTCACCTCATTGTCTCTCTCTCTCTCTCTCTCCTGTCTCACCTCATTGTCTCTCTCTCTCTCTCTCCTGTCACCTCATTGTCTCTCTCTCTCTCTCTCTCCTGTCTCACCTCATTGTCTCTCTCTCTCTCTCTCCTGTCTCACCTCATTGTCTCTCTCTCTCTCTCTCCTGTCTCACCTCATTGTCTCTCTCTCTCTCTCTCCTGTCTCACCTCATTGTCTCTCTCTCTCTCTCTCTCCTGTCTCACCTCATTGTCTCTCTCTCTCTCTCTCCTGTCTCACCTCATTGTCTCTCTCTCTCTCTCTCCTGTCTCACCTCATTGTCTCTCTCTCTCTCTCTCCTGTCTCACCTCATTGTCTCTCTCTCTCTCTCTCCTGTCTCACCTCATTGTCTCTCTCTCTCTCTCTCCTGTCTCACCTCATTGTCTCTCTCTCTCTCTCTCCTGTCTCACCTCATTGTCTCTCTCTCTCTCTCTCCTGTCTCACCTCATTGTCTCTCTCTCTCTCTCTCCTGTCTCACCTCATTGTCTCTCTCTCTCTCTCTCCTGTCTCACCTCATTGTCTGTCTCTCTGTCCTCAGACTCAGACGGTTACTTCCTGTTACAGCCTGATAAAACTTACAGCTTCAAGTTCGGCTTCGAGCTTCCTGCAGCCGGGTGAGTTATTGATCTGATGAGTTATTGATCTGATGAGTTATTGATGAGTTATTGAGTTATTGATCTGATGAGTTATTGATGAGTTATTGATGAGTTATTGATGAGTTATTGATGAGTTATTGATGAGTTATTGATGAGTTATTGATGAGTTATTGATCTGATGAGTTATTGATGAGTTATTGATGAGTTATTGAGTTATTGATCTGATGAGTTATTGATGAGTTATTGATGAGTTATTGATGAGTTATTGATGAGTTATTGATGAGTTATTGATGAGTTATTGATCTGATGAGTTATTGATCTGATGAGTTATTGATCTGATGAGTTATTGATGAGTTATTGAGTTATTGATCTGATGAGTTATTGATCTGATGAGTTATTGATCTGATGAGTTATTGATCTGATGAGTTATTGATCTGATGAGTTATTGATGAGTTATTGAGTTATTGATCTGATGAGTTATTGATCTGATGAGTTATTGATCTGATGAGTTATTGATCTGATGAGTTATTGATCTGATGAGTTATTGATCTGATGAGTTATTGATCCTGGCGTGTCCTCTGATCTGCTTCCAGCCGTCTGGTCTCGTCTTACAAAGGGAAGTTCGGTTACGTCCGTTACTTTGTGCGAGCCGTGCTGGACGGCCCTACCCAGAATGCTTTGCAGTGTGAGAAGGAGTTTGAGGTGGAGGAGCCGCTGGACATCAACCGACCGGACCTGCTGGTAAACAAACAGGATTATTAGTTCATCACATGTTCCACAATAACAACGATAACCAAATCTCAACAAACTAAGCGCCCGTCTGCCGATCACAGGGGCGCCGGTTCCATCTCCGGCTGCTCCGTATGCCGACCTGTAGAATCATATTTATGCAGATATTAATCTCATTAATTTAACTAAAGGCCGTTTGTTTTCATGTCATTATGTTTTTATGTTGTTTTTGTCATTAATACTTTCACATTTAACGTGAATATTAACTGCAAATAAATGCATCAACCAATCATGTCCGAGGAACGGGTTGAGTTACGTCCATGTTTATGTATTTATATTAATATTCATATATTTGAGTTTTTATATTTTCATATTTATATTAACATTGATACATTTTTGTTTCTATATTTATATTTGTACATTTCTATATTTATATGAATATTTATTTGTTTTTGTTTTATATTTATATTTACATTTATATATTTATATCTACATATTTATATCAACTCGGAGGCTCCGTATTCTGAACCAAGACTGCAAACTTTATTACTTCTTTCAGCTTTTATTAACCAGATCCACTCCTTCGGTTCTTCCCTTTCACAATAAAAGCCCTCGACATATAATATTTGCACGCAACTAAAAACCCAGAAACGGATATGAAATGACTTGTTTAGTTATACTTTTTTATTAATAGATGACTGATACTTGTGTCCTCAGGCTCCGGCCGCAGCCTCCAAACAGAAGAAGGTCACCTGCATGTTCATACCTGACGGTCAGGTGTCCATCAGCGCTCGGATCGACAGGAAGGGCTTCTGTGAGGGAGAAGAGATCAACATCAACGCCAAGTTCGAGAACACCTGTTCACGCATCGTCATGCCGAAGGCCGCCATCATTGCCAAACACTCGTACCTTGCCGGCGGACGCATCAAGGTGACGACTTCCTGTTCCTCAACGGGACGACTTCCTGTTCCTCAACGGGACGACTTCCTGTTCCTCCACTGACCTCATTCTCGTGTTTTCGTTTTCAGGAGTTGCGTCAGAAACTGTCGACGGTTCGAGGAAACCACATCATCTCTAACATGTGCGACGTGTGGCAGGGGAAGACCATCAGGGTCCCAAAACTGAAGCCCTCGCTGCTCGGCTGTGACATCATCAAGGTGGACTACGCCCTCATGGTGAGTCACGGCGATGACGTCGCCACAGGGCATGTGATGAGGTCATGTGGTGAGGTGAGGTAACGGACGATAAGATGAGACGGAGATGAGAAGAGATGTCAGATAACATGAGATGAGATCAAATATGAGATGAGAGGCTATGAGATGATATAAAATGAGACATATTAAAGTGAGATCGATTAGATAAGATCCTAAAGTTATGATAAGATATCAAGGTAGATTAAAAGCTAACCTTTAACTCTTCTATGCAGAACATTTTAAATGAGATTAGACGTGAGCTGTCTCTTATCAGCAGAAGAGATGAGAAAGAGAAGATAAGAATACATTTAAAATTAAAGCTGCAAGCAGCGATGTACGTCTCAGGGGTACTGGCGGGACGCCGGCAGAAGCGGCCATAAATATCTGCGACCATCAGCGAACGATGCGTCGCCACAACAACAGCGTTCAACGAAAACGCACAATATTCATGATGATGCATCATCAATGTCTTAATATACTCATAAGGTCACCTGGCTAGGAGGAACAAATAAAAGTATAAAATATGACATTTCCTTTAGCCAGTAGGCGGCGCTATGAGTTATTGAATTTCTTTCAACTGAAGTATGTTCAGGCTTGGAGTAGCATCATGCATGAGACGTTTTGTGAGGATTGGATAATTCAAAGTACATTTACCTTGGAGTTATAACAACTTCCTTTTTCATGGCCAAACGAAATGGCCGCCACGCCACGTCAAGGTTCTTCAATGAAAGCGCACGATTTTGATAACGTTTAATCACAAAGGTCTTAAGAGCATCCTGACCAAATTTCAAGTTGATCGCATAAATTCTGTAGGAGGAGTTCGTTAAAGTACGAAGGCTGAAAAATGCAAAAAGTGACAAAAAGCACAACTTCGCGGGTTTACTGTAGCGCCCCCTAGTGGTTCTCAGGGTATGTTACAGGATGCGACGTGCACATATGCTGAAAATGTTGTGATTTTAGGACAAATGGTTGAGAAGTTATGTGTTAAGCTCCGCCCCTAAGAAGTTTATTGGTCCATATCTTGGAAACGAGATATCAAAAAGCTTTTGATAACTTTAGATGACGTAGGTCCATTAATGATCCACAGAAAATTCTGTAGTAATCGGACCCAGCGTGTCGGAGGAGTTCGTAAAAATGTGTTTTTCACTAAATTCAAGATGGCGGAAAATCTAAGTAATAATAACCAATAGAATTTCAATAGGGCCTTCGCTGGCCCGATGTTGTCGGTGCTCGGGCCCTAATGGGATTAGAAGAGATGAGAAAGAGGAGATAAGAATACATATGTATATGATATTAGACGTGAGCTATCTCTTCTCAGCAGATGAGATAATATAAGAAAGATGAATCGAGATGAGACGAGATAAATAAATGTGAGATTAAATAAATTGAGATTAGCCGTGAACTGTCTCCGCTACAGATTCAGATGAGATGACATAAACAAGATGAGATGCTTTTTAAAGAAAGCTGACATCAAATATATGATATATTGATATGAGATATAAGACATGAAGCGTCCCCCCGTCCCCCCCCCACCTCCAGATTTACCTGCACATTCCCGGCAGTGAGAAACTGATCCTGGAGCTGCCTCTGGTCATCGGTACGATCCCGCTCAGCGGCGTCGGCAGCAGGACCAGCAGCATGAGCAGCCAGGCCGGATCCCTGAGCAGCCAGGCTGGATCCCTGAGCAGCCAGGCCGGATCCCTGAGCAGCCAGGCTGGATCCCTGAGCAGCTGGTCCTCCTTCCCCTCGGCCCCCCCCAGCTACAGTAACATCCACAGAGACCTCCGGGTGGGCGACCCCCTTACCCCTCTGCTCTGTGACTACGACGGAGGGGAGGACGAGGAGGATGAGGGGGGGCTCTTAATGAGAGCACCTGAACTGTACTACCCTCCTCCACCAGCGTACAGCGAGGTGAGACCAGCTGACACAGTCCAGTCCGGGTCGGTTTAGTCCATCTGTCTGTGGCTTTAAGTGGTTTACACTACATGAGATATAACAACATGAGATATAACAAGATGAGATGTTAAACAAAACTAGATATAACAAGATGAGATATAACAATATGAGGTATAACAAGATGAGATGTTAAACAAAACTAGATATAACAAGATGAGATATAACAACATGAGATATAACAAGATGAGATGTTAAACAAAACTAGATATAACAAGATGAGATATAACAATATGAGGTATAACAAGATGAGATATTAAACAAAATGAGATACAAGATGAGATATTAATCAAAATGAGATATAACAAGATGAGATGTTAAACAAAACTAGATATAACAAGATGAGATATAACAATATGAGGTATAACAAGATGAGATATTAAACAAAATGAGATACAAGATGAGATATTAATCAAAATGAGATATAAAAAGATGAGATATAACAATATGAGGTATAACAAGATGAGATATTAAACAAAATGAGATACAAGATGAGATATTAATCAAAATGAGATATAACAAGATGAGGTATAACAAGATGAGATATTAAACAAAATGAGATACAAGATGAGATATTAATCAAAATGAGATACAAGATGAGATATTAAACAAAATGAGGTATAAAACGGTGAGATATTAAACAAAATGAGATATAACAAGATAAGATATATTAAATAAAATGAGATATAACCAGATGAGATACAACAAGATGAGGTATTAAACAAAATGAGATATTAAACAAAATGAGGTATAACAAGATGAGATATTAAACAAGATGAGGTACAACAAGATGAGATATTAAACAAAATGAGATATAACAAGATGAGGTATAACAAGATGAGATATTAAACAAAATGAGATATAACAAGATAAGATATATTAAATAAAATGAGATATAACCAGATGAGATACAACAAGATGAGGTATTAAACAAAATGAGATATTAAACAAAATGAGGTATAACAAGATGAGATTTTAATCAAAATGAGATATAACAAGATGAGATATAACAATATGAGGTATAACAAGATGAGATATTAAACAAAATGAGATACAAGATGAGATATTAATCAAAATGAGATATAACAAGATGAGATATTAAACAAAATGAGATACAAGATGAGATATTAATCAAAATGAGATATAACAAGATGAGGTATAACAAGATGAGATATTAAACAAAATGAGATACAAGATGAGATATTAATCAAAAAGAGATACAAGATGAGATATTAAACAAAATGAGGTATAAAACGGTGAGATATTAAACAAAATGAGATATAACAAGATAAGATATATTAAATAAAATGAGATATAACCAGATGAGATACAACAAGATGAGGTATTAAACAAAATGAGATATTAAACAAAATGAGGTATAACAAGAAGAGATATTAAACAAGATGAGGTACAACAAGATGAGATATTAAACAAAATGAGGTATAACAAGATGAGATATTAAACAAAATGAGGTATAACAAGATGAGATATTAAACAAAATGAGGTATAACAAGATGAGATATTAAACAAAATGAGGTATAACAAGATGAGATATTAAACAAAATGAGATATTAAACAAAATGAGGTATAACAAGATGAGATATTAAACGAGGTATAACAAGATGAGATATTAAACAAAATGAGGTATAACAATATGAGATATTAAACAAAATGAGATAAAACAAGATGAGGTATAACAATATGAGATATTAAACAAAATGAGGTATAACAATATGAGATATTAAACAAAATGAGATAAAACAAGATGAGGTACAACAAGATGAGATATTAAACAAGATGAGGTATAACAAGATGAGATATTAAACAAGATGAGGTATAACAATATGAGATATTAAACAAAATGAGATAAAACAAGATGAGGTACAACAAGATGAGATATTAAACAAAAAGAGGTACAACAAGATGAGATATTAAACAAAATGAGGTATAACAAGATGAGATATTAAACAAAATTAGATACAACAAGATGAGATATTAAACAAAATGAGGTATAACAAGATGAGGTATTAAACAATATGAGATATAACAAGATGAGGTATTAAACTAAATATGATTAAACTAAATCAGATATTAAAAAAAATTAGATATAACAAGATGAGGTATTAAACAATATGAAATATAACAAAATTACATTTTAACAAGATCAGATGTAAAGAAATTTGATTAACTAAAATGTGATTAAACAACATGAGCAATATAAGAAAATATCAGATGATAAAATACGATACGGATCTTAGATGAGATGAAATAAGATGAAACAATATAATATGATTAGATGGTATAGTTTAAATGAGATGAGAAGATGAAATGAGATGAGATAGTTTGGTTTTAAGATCTCCTTCTGTTTGTTGTCTTCAGGTCAATCAGGACACCGTGAATCCTCCTCAGGTGGTTCAGGTCTTCTGAGGACTTCCTGTTTCAAACTGTCACTCCGCCATGACGGACTGGACTGAACTGGACTGAACTGGACTGGACTGTCATTCTCAGGACTGCAGCACTGAGCTGCGTGACGACGTCCTGATGACTGTGTCCTTTCCTGATTGGTCAACAGTCTTGTCAATGACTCAGCAGTTTCCTGTCAGTGACTCAGCAGTTTACTGATTATCAACAGTTTCTTGTCAGTGACTAAGCATTTCCTGACAATGAGTCAGTAGTTTACTAATGACTCAGTGACTCAGCAGTTTCCTTTTAGTGACAGGAATTTCCTGACAATGACTCAACGTGTTTTAACACTTTATTTAATGGTTTTTGTTGTGAAAAGTTTTGTTGTGACTCAGTCGAATGGTTGTTTTTCTACTACACTGACAGGAAGTTACAATTGTATATATGATGTAAATAAGAGCACATGTATATTTTTTTACTTAATCAATAAATCAGAGTCAAGTTAAAACATTACATCTGTGTCAGTGTGTTTGACGCATCAACATGTAAGAGTTTATAATACGTACAGATACTACAGGACGTTTTTACACACATGTATGTTGTATTTTGTGTAATAATGTTCTTTTTTTATAATTTTGTATTGGGTGAGTACGTGGAAGTAGTTGTTCCTGACTGAAGTTTTGAAGCCTCCAGTTCGTTGTTTTGTCTGTCGCCATCTTGTTTTTTTGCAACCAGTGAACTGGAAGTGACCATATTTGGACTGAGGAGTGACGTAGAGACGCCGTATATAAAATAATTGAATCAGCTAAATCAATTGAGCAGCTCATTACTATTTTTCTTATTGTGACAAATATGTCACATTGTTTTTTCTGAGACGATTATAAGTTTAAAAGCCCAAACTATTTTCATAACTTTCTATAGATAAATTAGTTTGATGAACATGGTTAGAGTAGTTTAGATCTAATGTAGGACTTGATATTAATGCATTCGAATTGTTAAATGTGTTGAAATTTACCTTTAGCTACAAAAACAAGCTTTTTGAAATTAGCTAGTTCTGACAAATGTGCTGACCAGCCAGGCCGCCATTTTGGAAGTGATGTCATTGGTACACAAATGACCTCACTGTCACATGACCTCACCAGGATGTTCCGTATGTGTCACTTCGGGACTTCAAGAGTTAAAATCAAGGATACATATGTATAAGGAACTTTCCAGGATATTTAAAGTGTCTGTAACACCGTGGGTCCTTATGGGTTTTAAAAGTACTGGTATCAACAGATACCAGTACTTTATAGTACTTTATAGTACAATTGTATATATTTAACCAGAGAGGCAGACACATTGGACATTGATTTGATTATTTATTTAATTTTAAATCATTTGATTTTTATCTAATTATTTAGTTTAAATATTTGTGTGTTTTTTTTTGTTAGACCAAAGCTCATGTCTTTGGATTGTGGGAGAAACCTGAGCACCAGGAGAAACCCCTTTATATAAGAGACAAAGTCCACACCGCTAATGAGGTCGAGGTCTCTGTGAGGCTGCAGTACTAATCAGAGGCGTTGTGTGGGTCTGACCGTTACCTGACCGTTACCACCATTTTTACTCTTCATTCACCATTTTTGGTCAAAACGTAGGAAACGTTGTGCTGGTCGCAGACGTGTGTCTCTGGAATCCAACAGATTTACACATTTGGCTCAGGGAGCCTGAAAGCAACATGAACTCCAACCAACTCCTCCATTAGACTCCATGTTAAATCTGACCACTCATCTCTCAAAGAAAGCAGACGGACCAGTTTACCATCCTACTCTGAAACAGAGGGTTAACCTTTTCCTACCGAGAGGGTCCCTTAAGGGTCCCTTAAGGGAAGCTCCTATATGGTTTGATAAAAATAATAAAAAAAAAAAAAAAAAAAAAAAAAAAAAATGATGTTGCATACCACGTGAAACTTCAGAACCTCGGTTAAAAGACTATTGATGCCATTTGTACATGCTCCAAACACAACTCACTCAAAGCCTATTATAATTACTACAGTACCATATTCATATTTCGCCAGGAGTGTGCACACCCACATATCCGGACCTAGCAATCGAAGCTCGATGCTAACAAAGAAACCGAGATTGCAGTAAACATGCCAACAGCACACAGATGAGGGACATATCTGTAACATCTCTCTAAGTCATACTATCACTGAGATATGAGCAAACAGACACCAGCAACACAAATCACATTATCGTTTTTTTATGTCTGGTTGAATTTTCAAAATAAAAAAAAAATAAAAATAAAAAAAAGCCCAAAACTGCTGTATTAGGATGTATTGAACACCATTAGTAATATACAAGTGAAATATGTAGTTTGGTACATGAGAAAATTCAAATGGCACACATGGCACACATGGCACACATGGTGCCCAAATGCACATTTTGGAAACCTCGCCTAAACTCTCTGTACTAAAACCTCTAATTTTGTTCTGCTTCACTTTATCAAAGTCAAACTTTGCAGAGAGTGCACTGCTGACATGTTGTGCTATGATTTGGGAGAGGTGTTAGAAGTGTCAGCTGCCATTATTTCAAAGAAATTATGTCAAAAAGTGCTTTGTCTTCAGGCGAACTTGACACTTTTCAATTTGAGCTGTGTGCCATCTTCCTTTCCTCTTAACCAGTAACATATACACAATATTTACACAATTCATACGAGCAACCCCTTCTTAGTGTTATTACTCCATTGAAATTATTCAAATAGACCATGTAGTTAGAGAGTAAGGCCCCTTTGAGTATGGGTATAGTATTTTCGAGCAGAAGCCTAAAAATGGGGCTAGGTAGGAAAAGGTTAAAGCAACTCTGTGGTGTTGAACTGTCAATCACTGTGTAGCCCCGCCCTAAAGCATCCCCTGCTTTATGGTCTGTTTGACTCTAAATGGACCATAATGTACTAAATGAACATCATGCTGTGTTGAAGAAGACTTGAAACTAGAGATTGAGACCATAAACTCATGTTTACAATGTTTACTGAGGTAATAAATCAAGAGAGAAGTAGAGTCATTTTCTCATAGACTTCTATAGAACCAGAGGAGTCGCCCCCTGGTGGACACTAGAGAGAATGCAGCTTTAACACACAAAGCTTTGACTTCTCTTTATAGAACTGGAGGTTGCCGTCGTTGCATAACGATCCCTGTAAACATAAGTTCTTCATATTAGAAGGAGTGTGTATGAAGT
>JAVDOI010000063.1:651764-664264 GCA_032191485.1 Leptoclinus maculatus | reverse complement strand
TGCAGACTTGTTAAGGTGGACGTCTGAGTCGATGCAGACTTGTTAAGGTGGACGTCTGAGTCGATTCAGACTTGTTAAGGTGGACGTCTGAGTCGATTCAGACTTGTTAAGGTGGACGTCTGAGTCGATTCAGACTTGTTAAGGTGGACGTCTGAGTCGATGCAGACTTGTTAAGGTGGACGTCTGAGTCGATTCAGACTTGTTAAGGTGGACGTCTGAGTCGATTCAGACTTGTTAAGGTGGACGTCTGAGTCGATGCAGACTTGTTATGGTGGACGTCTGAGTCGATGCACACTTGTTAAGGTGGACGTCTGAGTTGATTCAGACTTGTTAAGGTGGTCGTCTGAGTTGATGCAGACTTGTTAAGGTGGACGTCTGAGTTGATTCAGACTTGTTAAGGTGGACGTCTGAGTTGATGCAGACTTGTTAAGGTGGACGTCTGAGTTGATGCAGACTTGTTAAGGTGGACGTGTGAGTTGATGCAGACTTGTTAAGGTGGACGTCTGAGTTGATGCAGACTTGTTAAGGTGGACGTCTGAGTTGATGCAGACTTGTTAAGGTGGACGTGTGAGTCGATGCAGACTTGTTAAGGTGGACGTGTGAGTTGATGCAGACTTGTTAAGGTGGACGTCTGAGTCGATGCACACTTGTTAAGGTGGACGTCTGAGTCGATTCAGACTTGTTAAGGTGGACGTCTGAGTTGATGCAGACTTGTTAAGGTGGACGTCTGAGTTGATGCAGACTTGTTAAGGTGGACGTCTGAGTTGATGCAGACTTGTTAAGGTGGACGTGTGAGTTGATGCAGACTTGTTAAGGTGGACGTCTGAGTTGATGCAGACTTGTTAAGGTTAAATTGATTCATGATGTCTCACCTCCTCGAACTCTTCCTCGTCGTACTCCTCATCTCCCTCAGCCTCCTCCTCCTCCTGCTTCTTCTTCTTCTCCTCTCCCTCCTCCTCCTCTTCCGAGCTCTGCTGCTCCTCCTTCTTCTGCAGAGTCTAACACAGACAACAAAGTTACGGTGGAAATGTTTCTTTAAGAGCTCTAATAGAGATTAAAGGATCAGGATTGGTTGACTGTTGAGCTGTGCTCTCTGATTGGAGGACAGGGATCAGCTGGTGTCCGTGTGTCTCACCTCCAGTTTGAGCAGCACTTCCTCTTTTTCTTTCACTTTCTTCTTCTTCTTCTTCTGCCCCGACTGAAGTCTGTCAGAGCTGCTGACCGCTGCTGAGACACCTGACAGACACAGAGCAGGACGTCAACATACCCACAGTCATCAATACAGAGTACTCAGAGTACTCAAGAGTACTGTGTGTACTCACCGTCTCTTAAAGGTTTTTTCACTCTGAGTTCTTTCGGGAATTTTTTCCAGACTGAAAGAAGAAAATATTTTATATAATGATTATTAATAACAGAAATATATTATTATATAAATAGATTATTATGTATATATACATAATAAAATATATATATATATATATATATATATATATATATATATATATAGAGAGATTATTATGTATATAGAGATTATTATATATAGAGATTATTATATATATATATATAGATTATTATGTATATACATAGATTATTATATATATTATTATGTATATAGAGATTATTATATATAGAGATTATTATATATATATAGATTATTATATATATACATAGATTATTATATATATTATTATGTATATAGAGATTATTATATATATAGATTATTATATATATATAGATTATTATATATAGAGATTATTATATATATATAGATTATTATATATAGAGATTATTATGTATATAGATTATTATATATAGAGATTATTATATATATATAGATTATTATATATAGAGATTATTATGTATATAGATTATTATGTATATAGATTATTATATATCTATAGATTATTATATATAGATAATTATATATAGAGATTATTCTATATATAGATTATTATGTATATAGATTATTATATATAGAGATTATTATATATAGAGATTATTATATATATATAGATTATTATATATAGAGATTATTATGTATATAGATTATTATGTATATAGATTATTATATATATAGATTATTATATATAGAGATTATTATGTATATAGATTATTATATATAGAGATTATTATATATATAGATTATTATATATAGAGATTATGTATATAGATTATTATATATAGAGATTATGTATATAGATTATTATATATAGAGATTATATATAGAGATTATTATGTATATAGATTATTATATATATATAGATAATTATATATAGAGATTATTATGTATATAGATTATTATATATAGAGATTATATATAGAGATTATTATGTATATAGATTATTATATATATATAGATTATTATATATAGAGATTATTATGTATATAGATTATTATATATAGAGATTATTATGTATATAGATTATTATATATATAGATTATATATATATAGATAATTATATATAGAGATTATTATGTATATAGATTATTATATATATATAGATTATTATATATAGAGATTATTATGTATATAGATTATTATATATAGAGATTATATATAGAGATTATTATGTATATAGATTATTATATATATATAGATTATTATATATAGAGATTATTATGTATATAGATTATTATATATAGAGATTATTATGTATATAGATTATTATATATATAGATTATATATATATAGATAATTATATATAGAGATTATTATGTATATAGATTATTATATATAGAGATTATATATAGAGATTATTATGTATATAGATTATTATATATATATAGATTATTATATATAGAGATTATTATGTATATAGATTATTATATATAGAGATTATTATGTATATAGATTATTATATATAGAGATTATTATGTATATAGATTATTATATATAGAGATTATATATAGAGATTATTATGTATATAGATTATTATATATATATATAGATTATTATATATAGAGATTATTATGTATATAGATTATTATATATAGAGATTATTATGTATATAGATTATTATATATAGAGATTATATATAGAGATTATTATGTATATAGATTATTATGTATATAGATTATTATATATATAGATTATTATGTATATAGATTATTGTTTGACCTGGATTCCAGTCCGTCAGTCCGTCCGTCTGCTCGTTGCTGTGATATTTGTCAGAGTATCTCTCCACATCTGGACAGGAAACACAGGATGAAGACCTTCACAATAAAAGTGTTGATTGATCAGCTGATCCAGGACTTTCTGTGTGTGTGTGTGTGTGACCTCTCCGTGCAGCAGCTGGCTGGATGAAGAAGGGCAGAGTCTTCATGGCTCCTCTGAACTCCTGTTTGAGAGCCAACAGATACTCCGCCTCCTCTCCAACTGTCAGGGGGAGGGGCTTCTGCTCCATCACCTGAACACACACAGAGTTACTACATGAGAACAGTGATGTCACAAACATGACATCACACATGAAGAAGTCACATGACTGGTGTTTGTTTACAAGTCTGACTGATCTGTGATCACACAACTTCATTATGAAATTAAATACACGCTGACTTCTTCTCTCATCGTGTCACTGACCAGCTTAACTCACATGTAGACGTCATAAACATTATGAAGTAAAGTGATCTGTGTGTGAGTGAGAGAGTGTGTGTGTGTGTGTGTGTGTGAGTGAGTGTGTGAGTGAGAGAGTGTGTGTGTGTGTGTGTGTGTGAGTGAGTGTGTGAGTGAGAGAGTGTGTGTGTGTGTGTGTGTGTGTGAGTGTGTGTCTCTCACAGGAAACAGAGGTGTAGGTTGTTGTATTGATGGAGGTAAACTGTCTCCTCTGTTGATGCCGACTGCCTCCACACTGAAACTCATCATCCTCCGACCACGCCCACCTGCTCGACCCGCCATCACACCTGGACCGGGTCAGACTGGACCGGGTCAGACTGGACCGGGTCAGACTGGACCGGGTCAGACTGGACCGGGTGGACCAGCAGCTGGTTGGAGGTGAATCTGGATCCTGACAGAACATACGTAGAAAAGATGAAACGTTATTGAATGGAGCATTTTATCTAGTTAATTCAAATTAAACTAGAAGAAAGAAGAAAACACAAGTACAAATACTAGAATACTTAGTACTGTCAAGAGATTAATCAATAATGTAAAGAAAACTACATTCTGCATTCTGACCCTGTTCTCACACACACACACACACACACACACACACACACACACACACACACACACACACACACACACACACACACACACACACACACACAGCTGTAAGCGGTGCCGAGCGGTAATGCAGAAAGCAATTTTCAGTAACAAATACAATAATCCTACACACATGTTGTATACCGGCTTAACGAAGAACTTCTGATGAACAGAACCATGTCTAACATTTTACACACTGAAAACACAATAAAACACAATAAAACACGATCTACCAGAACCGACGACAAGACCTCCCGAAACATTGTGTTATTTTCGGCATAACTCGGCGAGCTACGCACTCCGTTTACCGCCCCGAAGACCAAGAAGCTACTATGCTCAAAGATGCTACTGAACAGCATTAGCATTCCACGCTGAATCGATCGCTACACTCGGATTCACTCTCCGGCAAACGGTTCAAAAGTTAGCCGCAAAAGAGAGGACATAATCAGCCAGTCATCCCGCACAATAATTCTGGGGACTATCCCCCAGAATCCATTTTTACCGGTGAAAAGCGACTTCTTCTGTGGTTTTACTGTCTAAAAAAGTATTTCCTGGAGGAAGTGGGGTCAAATAAGGCCGGAGGACCACGTTTCACATTTTGAGAATCGGGATTTTACGGAAGAATATCCTGTCAAATCAAAACCACGTTGCCTCCACTGCATTGGCTAGAACCTAAGGCGTGTATAGAGGTGTCATAGTATGGAATCGACCAATCACAGGCTGAAGGAGCTTCACACACACACACACACACGCTATAGCGCATTCTGCCGTGAGTCGGCGGCACAGAGAGGCTTTGGAGGCGGTTCCAGCTCTCAAAGATGATTTATAACTGCTGTATGTGATAGATTGTGCATGTACAAGGATAAAGGAAGTTAAATATATCGTTATTTAAGTTATAAAAGTACAATGGAACAGCTGGAGAGGCTGTTTCTCAAATGACGACCTTTCGTGACCTCTCGTACGTTTATGTCTCTAGCTCTGGCCTACTTCACTCTATTCACTCCAATTCTTCTTTGTATGACTACTGACATGCTGTGCTATGATGCTGTGTGGTTATTAGGCTGAACAGGGCCTCATTTAATATAGTATTATCAATAATAGTGCTTTTTCACCAGGCGAACCTGACATTTTCAAAGTGGAGCTGTGTTCCATCTTCATTTGCTATTAACCAGTAACATATACACAATATGTATACCTCTCACCAAAGCTCACACCCTTGAGTGTTATTAATCCATTGAAATGATTCAAATAGACCTTGTAGTTAGAGAGTAAGGCCCCTTTGAGTATGGGTATAGTATTTTCGAGCAGAAGCCTAAAAAAAGGCCTAGGGTCCAAATAAGAGAGAGGAGACAGAGGGTCTTTTTAAACTTGTGTAATATGTAAATAAAGCTTATCATTATTTTTAATATTATTATAGTCTGAATATAATTTAGAAAACATTATACATTTGAAAAGCATTGATAAATAAGTTTGGAAGTGTTCATAGAGTTAACCAAGGTAACCAGGTAAGGTAACCAGTCAAGGTAACCAGTCAAGGTAACCAATCAAGGTAACCAGTCAAGGTAACCAGTCAAGGTAACCAGTCAAGGTAACCAGTCAAGGTAACCAATCAAGGTAACCAGTCAAGGTAACCAGTCAAGGTAACCAGTCAAGGTAACCAGTAAAGGTAACCAATCAAGGTAACCAATCAAGGTAACCAGTCAAGGTAACCAACCAAAGTAACCAATCAAGGTAACCAGTCAAGGTAACCAGTAAAGGTAACCAATCAAGGTAACCAATCAAGGTAACCAGTCAAGGTAACCAATCAAGGTAACCAGTCAAGGTAACTAGTCAAGGTAACCAGTCAAGGTAACCAATCAAGGTAACCAGTTATGGTAACCAAGGTAACCATTTAGGGTAACCAGTCAAGGTAACCAGTCAAGGTAACCAATCAAGGTAACCAGTCAAGGTAACCAATCAAGGTAACCAGTCAAGGTAACCAGTCAAGGTAACCAATCAAGGTAACCAGTCAAGGTAACCAGTCAAGGTAACCAGTTATGGTAACCAAGGTAACCATTTAGGGTAACCAGTCAAGGTAACCAGTTCTTTCAGTTCACACTAGTCAAAATGTTCCCTGGACACGGACGAGGTGTGATTAAATACACGAAGCACTGAATGACGTCAGTGTACGTTCGTTCAGACCGGATGTTGATACATGATCAAATCCAGGTCGTTGCGATCTTTCCATAAATATATTTTCTTCAATGTATTTCTTCATACGAGGCTGTGATGTAGTCTCACTCATACAATCAATAGATATGAGATGTGTTGATAGAGACGATGTGGAGACAGAGGCAGGAAGTGAAGTTAGCATCGTGCTAACCTTCAGTCTTTATATTCCGGAAGTTACAGCTTCTTCTTCTTCTCCTCGTCGGACTCCACAGAGTTTAAACAGATCATTCTGCAGACAGAACCACATCTTTGTTTACATCCAACACCGCGCCATTTTGTTTCTTCTTCTTCTACTGCGGTGTCTGCTGCTGCTGCTTCTTCTTCTGTGGTGTTTAACGGCAGCTTGCATCCTTTTTGTTGCATTACTGCCATCTTCCGGTTTCAGTCATTTTCTACGTTCCCACAAACGTTCCCGTTCTGTTGCTCTGGAGTGAATACACGTGATTTTATTTATTAGGTATTAAACACAGCCATATTTCTAACTTGTTTTCATACAGATTCAGCTGAAAATGTCTCATAAAGAACATTACTTTTGTTTTTCAGATGAGAATTTAAATCTTCCATATTTCAACTTGTTTTATCCCTTCATGCTGTTTTTGAACACGTTCCAAATTTCCATAAGGCCCATCATCTGCACATGATCACTATATGTGATGTTTGGATCATTGGCCTATAATGTGACGGGTTACTTCTCGGGGTGTAACGATACGCGTATTCGTATTGAACCGTTCGGTACGAGGCTCACGGTTCGGTACGCATGACGAACCCAACAATACGTTCATACTCGTGCATTTGGAAATGCAGAAGCTTAAATTGTGGGAAATAATATGTTTTCGGTGGAGCCACTGTTCTCAAACTGGCAACACACATGACGTAACGGACAGCGTGCTCTCTGACACGCCCACCACCAAAGAAACACTTCCTACTCCAGTCGGGCACTTTGCGCTGTGAGACACGCTACACGAAGCTAACGTTAGCTCGGTGCAACATGGCTAGATGAAGAGTCATGTTCTTCAGACACAACGCTACCTGACTGTAACACACATTACCTCACCACTGAATGAGATGAAGAGTCATGTTCTTCAGACACAACACTACCTGACTGTAACACACATTACCTCACCACTGAATGAGATGAAGAGCCATGTTCTTCAGACACAAAGCTACCTGACTGTAACACACATTACCTCACCACTGAATGAGATGAAGAGTCATGTTCTTCAGACACAACGCTACCTGACTGTAACACACATTACCTCATCACTGAATGAGATGAAGAGTCATGTTCTTCAGACACAACGCTACCTGACTGTAACACACATTACCTCATCACTGAATGAGATGAAGAGTCACGTTCTTCAGACACAACGCTACCTGACTGTAACACACATTACCTCACCACTGAATGAGATGAAGAGTCATGTTCTTCAGACACAACGCTACCTGAGTGTAACACACATTACCTCATCACTGAATGAGATGAAGAGCCATGTTCTTCAGACACAACGCTACCTGACTGTAACACACATTACCTCATCACTGAATGAGATGAAGAGTCATGTTCTTCAGACACAACACTACCTGACTGTAACACACATTACCTCACCACTGAATGAGATGAAGAGTCATGTTCTTCAGACACAACGCTACCTGACTGTAACACACATTACCTCACCACTGAATGAGATGAAGAGTCATGTTCTTCAGACACAACGCTACCTGACTGTAACACACATTACCTCACCACTGAATGAGATGAAGAGTCATGTTCTTCAGACACAACGCTACCTGACTGTAACACACATTACCTCACCACTGAATGAGATGAAGAGCCATGTTCTTCAGACACAACGCTACCTGACTGTAACACACATTACCTCATCACTGAATGAGATGAAGAGCCATGTTCTTCAGACACAACGCTACCTGACTGTAACACACATTACCTCATCACTGAATGAGATGAAGAGCCATGTTCTTCAGACACAACGCTACCTGACTGTAACACACATTACCTCACCACTGAATGAGATGAAGAGTCATGTTCTTCAGACACAACGCTACCTGACTGTAACACACATTACCTCACCACTGAATGAGATGAAGAGTCATGTTCTTCAGACACAACGCTACCTGACTGTAACACACATTACCTCATCACTGAATGAGATGAAGAGCCATGTTCTTCAGACACAACGCTACCTGACTGTAACACACATTACCTCACTACTGAATGAGATGAAGAGTCATGTTCTTCAGACACAACGCTACCTGACTGTAACACACATTACCTCACTACTGAATGAGATGAAGAGTCATGTTCTTCAGACACAACGCTACCTGACTGTAACACACATTACCTCATCACTGAATGAGATGAAGAGCCATGTTCTTCAGACACAACGCTACCTGACTGTAACACACATTACCTCACTACTGAATGAGATGAAGAGCCATGTTCTTCAGACACAACGCTACCTGACTGTAACACACATTACCTCACTACTGAATGAGATGAAGAGTCATGTTCTTCAGACACAACGCTACCTGACTGTAACACACATTACCTCATCACTGAATGAGATGAAGAGTCATGTTCTTCAGACACAACGCTACCTGACTGTAACACACATTACCTCACTACTGAATGAGATGAAGAGTCATGTTCTTCAGACACAACGCTACCTGACTGTAACACACATTACCTCATCACTGAATGAGATGAAGAGCCATGTTCTTCAGACACAACGCTACCTGACTGTAACACACATTACCTCACCACTGAATGAGATGAAGAGCCATGTTCTTCAGACACAACGCTACCTGACTGTAACACACATTACCTCACCACTGAATGAGATGAAGAGTCATGTTCTTCAGACACAACGCTACCTGACTGTAACACACATTACCTCATCACTGAATGAGATGAAGAGCCATGTTCTTCAGACACAACGCTACCTGACTGTAACACACATTACCTCACCACTGAATGAGATGAAGAGTCATGTTCTTCAGACACAACGCTACCTGACTGTAACACACATTACCTCATCACTGAATGAGATGAAGAGCCATGTTCTTCAGACACAACGCTACCTGACTGTAACACACATTACCTCATCACTGAATGAGATGAAGAGCCATGTTCTTCAGACACAACGCTACCTGACTGTAACACACATTACCTCATCACTGAATGAGATGAAGAGTCATGTTCTTCAGACACAACGCTACCTGACTGTAACACACATTACCTCATCACTGAATGAGATGAAGAGTCATGTTCTTCAGACACAACGCTACCTGACTGTAACACACATTACCTCACTACTGAATGAGATGAAGAGTCATGTTCTTCAGACACAACGCTACCTGACTGTAACACACATTACCTCATCACTGAATGAGATGAAGAGTCATGTTCTTCAGACACAACGCTACCTGACTGTAACACACATTACCTCATCACTGAATGAGATGAAGAGTCATGTTCTTCAGACACAACGCTACCTGACTGTAACACACATTACCTCACTACTGAATGAGATGAAGAGTCATGTTCTTCAGACACAACGCTACCTGACTGTAACACACATTACCTCATCACTGAATGAGATGAAGAGTCATGTTCTTCAGACACAACGCTACCTGAGTGTAACACACATTACCTCATCACTGAATGAGATGAAGAGTCATGTTCTTCAGACACAACGCTACCTGACTGTAACACACATTACCTCACCACTGAATGAGATGAAGAGCCATGTTCTTCAGACACAACGCTACCTGACTGTAACACACATTACCTCACCACTGAATGAGATGAAGAGTCATGTTCTTCAGACACAACGCTACCTGACTGTAACACACATTACCTCACCACTGAATGAGATGAAGAGTCATGTTCTTCAGACACAACGCTACCTGACTGTAACACACATTACCTCATCACTGAATGAGATGAAGAGTCATGTTCTTCAGACACAACGCTACCTGACTGTAACACACATTACCTCATCACTGAATGAGATGAAGAGTCATGTTCTTCAGACACAACGCTACCTGAGTGTAACACACATTACCTCACCACTGAATGAGATGAAGAGTCATGTTCTTCAGACACAACGCTACCTGACTGTAACACACATTACCTCACCACTGAATGAGATGAAGAGTCATGTTCTTCAGACACAACGCTACCTGACTGTAACACACATTACCTCATCACTGAATGAGATGAAGAGCCATGTTCTTCAGACACAACGCTACCTGACTGTAACACACATTACCTCACTACTGAATGAGATGAAGAGTCATGTTCTTCAGACACAACGCTACCTGACTGTAACACACATTACCTCACTACTGAATGAGATGAAGAGTCATGTTCTTCAGACACAACGCTACCTGACTGTAACACACATTACCTCACTACTGAATGAGATGAAGAGTCATGTTCTTCAGACACAACGCTACCTGACTGTAACACACATTACCTCATCACTGAATGAGATGAAGAGCCATGTTCTTCAGACACAACGCTACCTGACTGTAACACACATTACCTCACTACTGAATGAGATGAAGAGTCATGTTCTTCAGACACAACGCTACCTGACTGTAACACACATTACCTCACTACTGAATGAGATGAAGAGTCATGTTCTTCAGACACAACGCTACCTGACTGTAACACACATTACCTCACTACTGAATGAGATGAAGAGTCATGTTCTTCAGACACAACGCTACCTGACTGTAACACACATTACCTCACCACTGAATGAGATGAAGAGTCATGTTCTTCAGACACAACGCTACCTGACTGTAACACACATTACCTCATCACTGAATGAGATGAAGAGCCATGTTCTTCAGACACAACGCTACCTGACTGTAACACACATTACCTCACCACTGAATGAGATGAAGAGTCATGTTCTTCAGACACAACGCTACCTGACTGTAACACACATTACCTCATCACTGAATGAGATGAAGAGCCATGTTCTTCAGACACAACGCTACCTGACTGTAACACACATTACCTCATCACTGAATGAGATGAAGAGCCATGTTCTTCAGACACAACGCTACCTGACTGTAACACACATTACCTCACCACTGAATGAGATGAAGAGTCATGTTCTTCAGACACAACGCTACCTGACTGTAACACACATTACCTCATCACTGAATGAGATGAAGAGTCATGTTCTTCAGACACAACGCTACCTGACTGTAACACACATTACCTCACCACTGAATGAGATGAAGAGTCATGTTCTTCAGACACAACGCTACCTGACTGTAACACACATTACCTCACCACTGAATGAGATGAAGAGCCATGTTCTTCAGACACAACGCTACCTGACTGTAACACACATTACCTCACCACTGAATGAGATGAAGAGTCATGTTCTTCAGACACAACGCTACCTGACTGTAACACACATTACCTCACCACTGAATGAGATGAAGAGTCATGTTCTACAGACACAACACTACCTGACTGTAACACACATTACCTCATCACTGAATGAGATGAAGAGTCATGTTCTTCAGACACAACACTACCTGACTGTAACACACATTACCTCACCACTGAATGAGATGAAGAGTCATGTTCTACAGACACAACACTACCTGACTGTAACACACATTACCTCATCACTGAATGAGATGAAGAGTCATGTTCTTCAGACACAAAGCTACCTGACTGTAACACACATTACCTCACCACTGAATGAGATGAAGAGTCATGTTCTTCAGACACAACGCTACCTGACTGTAACACACATTACCTCATCACTGAATGAGATGAAGAGTCATGTTCTTCAGACACAAAGCTACCTGACTGTAACACACATTACCTCATCACTGAATGAGATGAAGAGTCATGTTCTTCAGACACAACACTACCTGACTGTAACACACATTACCTCATCACTGAATGAGATGAAGAGTCATGTTCTTCAGACACAACACTACCTGACTGTAACACACATTACCTCACCACTGAATGAGATGAAGAGTCATGTTCTTCAGACACAACGCTACCTGACTGTAACACACATTACCTCAC
>JAVDOI010000063.1:621764-646764 GCA_032191485.1 Leptoclinus maculatus | reverse complement strand
ATCCATTATTGAACTTTGTGCATAACAATGAGATTAATCATCATCATCATCGTCATCATCATCATCATCACCATCATCATCATCATCACCATCATCATCATCATCACCATCATCATCATCATCACCATCACCATCACCATCATTGTCAGTGAGTACTTCCTGTTTCTTATTTCTTATTGTTTTAACATTAATGAAGTTCATCAGATTGTTGTTGTCTTCTCTTTTATATATCTAAAGGACAGAAACACCTGAACTCACCTGTCTGTCAGACTAATAAAGTTTTATTGAATTGAACAGCTGACTATGAGGGCACTGAAGTGCTTTTCTCACCTGTCCTCCTCCTCCTCTCAGGTGTGGGCGGAGCCTCGGAGCTGGCCTTCCTCAAAGAACCCAGTGATGTCATTGCAGCGAGGGACCGCCCCCTGACGCTGGACTGTCAGGTGGAGGGGGAGGGGCCGATCTCCATCACCTGGAGACGAAACGGCGTCCCCGTGGCGACCGGCGTCAAGGCGGCATTGCTCGGCAACGGAACGCTGCTCATCAAAAACTTCTCAAAGAGACGAGAAAGTAACGAGACGGACGCCGGAGAATACGACTGTGCTGCTCAGAACCACTACGGCAGGTTGATCAGCCGCAAGGCCCGGGTCCAGCTCGCATGTGAGTCACAAGACCTCTACGGACCGGAACATATCAATAACTTATCAATAACATAATAATATTAACATGTCAATAACATAATAATAGCATGTCAATAACATGTCAATAACATGTCAATAACATATCAATAACTTATCAATAACATAATAATAGCATGTCAATAACATGTCAATAACATGTCAATAACATATCAATAACTTATCAATAACATAATAATAGCATGTCAATAACATGTAAATAACATGTCAATAACTTAATAATATTAACATGTCAATAACATAATAATAGCATGTCAATAACATATCAATAACATAATAATAATAACATGTCAATAACATGTCTATAACATGTCAATAAAATAATAATAATAACATGTCAATAACATAATTATAACATATCAATAACATAACAATGACATGTCAATAACATGTCAATAGCATATCAATGACATGTCAATAACATGTCAATGACATATTGATAACATGTCAACAACATATCAATGACATGCCAATAACATGATAATAACTTGTCAATAACATATTGATAACATGTCAATAATATAATAATAACATAATTACAACATATCAATAACATAATAACAACATGTTAATAACATAAAAATAACATGTCAATAACATATCAATAACATAATAACAACATGTTAATAACATAAAAATAACATAAAAATAACATATCAATAACATAATAGTAATAACATATCAATAACATAATAGTAATAACATGTCAATAACATGATAATAACATGACGATAACATATCAATAACATATTAATAATTAATCTGTCTGTCTCCCCCTCCTCCCCACAGCCCTCCCTAAATTCATGTCTCACCCAGAGTCTGTGGCAGTGGATGAAGGGGGCGTGGCCAGACTCACCTGTCAGGTAAATGGAATCCCAGAAGCCAACATCACCTGGCAGAGAGACCGACGCCCACTGAGCACTGAGCACCCCAGGTAGGTTTTTAACATGTACTTAATGTATATTTTACATGTACTTCATGTATATTTTACATGTACTTCATGTATATTTTATGTGTATTTCAGGTACACTCTGCTGCCTAACGGCGTGCTGCAGATCACCGGCGTTCGAAGAACAGACAGCGGTTTGTTTCGCTGCATCGCCTCAAACATCGCCAACACTCGATACAGCCACGAGGCCCAGCTGTCTGTCACCGGTAAGACCAGACTGAGGGCAAAGATAGACCAAACTAAAAGACCAAACTGAGGGCAAAGAACAACAAACTAAAGAGCAAACTGAGGGCAAAGAATGACAAACTAAAAGACCAGACTGAGGGCAAAGAAAGACCAAACCAAAATACCAAACTGGGGGCAACGAAAGACAAACTAACAGACCAAACTGAGGGCAAAGAAGGACCAAACTAATAGTTGAAACTGAGAGCAAAGAAAGACAAACTAACAGACCAAACTGAGGGCAAAGAAAGACAAACTAACAGACCAAACTGAGGGCAAAGAAAGACAAACTAACAGACCAAACTGAGGGCAAAGATAGACCAAACTAAAATTCCAAACTGAGGGCAAAGAACAACACACTAAAAGAGCAAACTGAGGGCAAAGAATGACAAACTAAAAGACCAGACTGAGGGCAAAGAAAGACAAACTAACAGACCAAACTGAGGGCAAAGATAGACAAACTAAAAGACCAAACTGAGGGCACATAAAGACCAAACTATAAGACCAGACTGAGGGCAAATAAAGACACACTAAAAGACCAGACTGAGGGCAAAGATAGACAAACTAACAGACCAAACTGAGGGCAAAGAAAAACAAACTAACAGACCAAACTGAGGGCAAAGAAGGACCAAACTAAAAGACCAGACTGAGGGCAAAGAAAGACAAACTAACAGACCAAACTGAGGGCAAAGAAAGACACACTAAAAGACCAAACTGAGGGCAAATGAAGACCAAACTAAAAGACCAGACTGAGGGCAAAGAAAGACAAACTAAAAGACCAGACTGAGGGCAAAGAAAGACAAACTAACAGACCAGACTGAGGGCAAAGATAGACAAACTAACAGACCAGACTGAGGGCAAAGATAGACCAAACTAAAAGACCAAACTGAGGGCAAAGATAGACCAAACTAAAAGACCAAACTGAGGGCACAGAAAGACAAACTAACAGACCAAACTGAGGGCAAAGAAAGACAAACTAACAGACCAAACTGAGGGCACAGAAATACTAAACTAAAAGACCAAACTGGGGGCAAAGAAAGACAAACTAAAAGACCAAACTCAGGGCAAACAAAGACAAACTAACAGACCAAACTGAGGGCACAGAAACCCCTCTCTCACCTCGATGTTTTATGGTTCCGGTCCAGTTGCAGGATTCAGAATCTACCGAGAACCCGTCATCCTGTCCGGTCCTCAGAACCTCACCATCAACGTCCACCAGACGGCCATCTTGGAATGCATCGCCACAGGAAACCCCCGGCCCATCGTGTCCTGGAGTCGCCTTGGTAACCAGAACACACCAAACACCCGACAGTTATTGATCTGTTATTGTTATTATTGTGGTAACCATGGTAACACGATGCCCTGTGTGTGTGTGTGTGTGTGTGTGTGACAGACGGACGCTCCATCGGGGTTGAGGGGATCCAGGTGTTGGGAACCGGTAACCTGATGATCTCTGACGCCACGTTGAAGCATTCTGGAATTTATGTTTGTTCAGCGAACAGACCAGGAAGTAGATCCAGAAGAACTGCCGTGGGACGCCTCGTAGTACAAGGTACCTCATAGTACTTCATGATACTTCATAATACTTTATGGTACCTCATAATACTTCAGAATACTACTTAATACTTCATAATACTTTACTATCCCTCATACTACTTCAGAATACTACATAATACTTCAGAATACTCTATGATACCTCATAATAACTCATAATACCTCATAATTCTTTATAATAGTTAATAATACTTCATGATACTTAATTTACATGTTGTGTTTTCATGAAACATGATTGTATAATATTTAATATGAAATATCTTCATCACATGACGATCAGCTCACTCACTGAGCTCTTATTGTGGAAACACTTCCTGTTTAACAGCGGCTCACTCACTGAGCTCTTATTGTGGAAACACTTCCTGTTTAACAGCAGCTCACTCACTGAGCTCTTATTGTGGAAACACTTCCTGTTTAACAGCGGCTCAGTTTGACTGATGAACTTGAACTCATCGTGTCGAGTGTGTAAACACACATGAAGTGTGTGTGTGTGTCATTAGGCTCAGTTTGCTGCTCTTCACCCCCCCGACCTCTGACCTCTAACCTCCTCTGTAGACCAGATGAGAGGAGGAGGAGTCAGGAGACAAAGAGACTCAGTGAAGCCTCATGATGTTAAAATGCTACTGATAGAGAGAAGAAGAAGAAGAAGAAGAAGAAGAAGAAGAAGAATAATAATAAGAACATCAATAATAAGAACAATAAGAACATTAATAATAAGAACAATAAGAACATTATTTGAAGCGTCTCTTTGTTCTCGGCTCATAAAATAGAAACAGAAACATTCTGTGTTTTAGTATTTCATCTCAGAAGTTCTCTGGAGAACAATGTGAGAGCTTTAAGAAACATTGTAGAACCTTTAGGAACATTTAAAAACATAGAACGTTTAAAGAAGCTTTTTATTTGGAACAATTCTGAACATTCAGGATCCGTTAGGAACCTTTACAAACATTAACAAACATTTATAAACAATGAAGAACCTTTAGGAACCTTTAGGAACCATAAAGATCCTCCAGAAACCAGAACCAGAACCAGCCTCCAGAACATCTGTAAACGATATAAACGGTTCAGATCTAATGAGAGTCAGTGAAGAATGACCTCTGACCTCCATCACAGCAGCCTGCACCTCCTCCTCCTCTTACTCCTCCTCTTCCTCCCCGTCTGGTTCAGGTTCAGGTTCAGGTTCAGGCTCAGGTCCAGGACTCTCCAGGACCCCTCAACCTAAACCCTGATCTGGGTTCTTTGACATGAAATCATTCTCAGGGTTTAAAATGTTTTCAGACGTTTTATTTTTATATATATATATATATATATATATATATATATATATATGTATATATATATATATATATATATATATATATATATATACATATATATATATATATATGTATATATGTATATATATATATATATATATACATATATATATATATATATATATATATGTATATATATATATATATATATATATATATATACATATATATATATATATATATATATATATACACATTTTATTGTGAAAGGACACGAAACACAAACTCTGTTCTGGGTGCGTTTGTTTCGTCTCCTGCTTAGGAGACGGGAGGGGTCAGAGGTCACACAGGCTCATTGTGTGTGTGTGTGTGTGTGTGTGTTTGTTTCCCACACTCAGAGCTTCATTACAATAACTATTAGCATGTGAAGAGTTCCACTTCACAATGAGGACTTTATTCACTCTGAAGCTCCGTCTGTCGCACGAATATCACAAATATTTATAAATATTTATGAACATTTAAATATTTAAATGTTCATAAATATTCAGGAACCTTTCTCTCTGATTATTAGTAACTAAAATATCCAAATAAATCGTTCTCATGTTTTTGGACTTTTTGGAGAGAAACTAAGTATTTAATAAAGAGGAAAATATTATGAACACATTTGAACAAGTTTTAATCTTATTATACGAAACAAATTGATGTTCAGTTCTGAAACAAAGATTCTTTTTATTTTACAGATCTGAAGATTGTTTTTCATTGTTTCAAAATAGAGACAGAAACAAACTGAATTAATAAAATATAAAATATAAAATATAAAATATTATAATGTGTGTGTGTGAGTGTGTGTGAGTTCTGCTCTTGAACTTGAGTCACAGAGTGTGTGAAAGGTCAGAGGTCGTCTCTTCGTGAAGCCCCTCCCCCCTACTCTACATACGGGGGTCAGAGGTCAGAGGGGGGATGACGGAGACACATGTGTGTAAGTGGTCTCCCTGTTACCGTGGAGACAGACCGTCCGAAGGCGAGACAGCACCTGTCTGTCTGCTGGGGGGGGGGGGGGGGGGGGCAAAGACGTTCAAGTTCAGACGAGTTCAATACAAACAACAAGAGTCAGAGGCTCTTCTTCTTCTGCTGCTGCTGCTGCTGCCACATTCATTTAGTAGAAGAAGAAGAAGAGAACTCTGCTGCCCTCTGCTGGACTACACCAGTACTACTACTGTATAATAGTACTACTACTGTTTACTACTGTAGCACCCAGTTGCCACAGAGACCCGGTTCAAAACACCGTGAAGGCATGTACATGCAAGAGGCAGTGTTATGAAAATATCAATCTTTATTAGCACAAATATCTCTCTGTGGTGTAACCAGTGACGGCTGGTTCAGCGGCAGGAGGAGTTCACAGACCAGGTGCCCAGATCGGCATCACAAACAACTTAAAGCAAAAGAAAAGAAACAAAAGACCGAGGCAGCGTCCCACTAACTAAATAAAAACAAAAACATAATTAATCACAAATAACTGCCAATAAACAGAAAACAAACCCAAAAGAAACTACCTCAACCCACCGACTGTTCAGCAACCCAGCCACCCCCACTTGGATCCCCCCCCCCAGCTACCGTTGGGTGCGCTGCTCAGGAAGCTCTAAAAAAACACAAATACAACATTAACATATTTCTTAATTGTACCCAATTTCCCCAGAACACAAAATACATAATGAAAAACAACCAAACTATAAATATATACCTGAACCAGCCATCCCCCAAACACACGCTGTCCCCTCCGTACAGGATGCCTCAGACACTGCGCTACCGACGCAACTCATCACGCGGCCTCGCGCTACGTCTCCGCTTGTTGCGGGAGAGAGAGTAGACGGACTCGGCCCCTCGTGACGCCGGAGAGAAAGACAAAGAACACGATTTGCCAGCAGGTGCATCTTTTCACCTAATCAGGGCCCGTGCACCCCATTACCGGTCCGGCGGACCCAATAGTTTCACCCCGTCAGTTCCACTTGGTTACATCCACCCCCCCCTTAATCACTCAGTGTCCCACTGATGGCATATGTCCCATCCAGATCCCACATCAACCTTCCCCAATCCTTCAGCTAACCCTGAAAAAACCTGTTTCAGCACCGCCACGCAAATCTGCTGCAACTGCGCCACCCCTTCAGGAGCTACTCCCTTCTCCCTTAGATGGCTCACCGCAGACCTCGGCAGCCAGTGCGGGTTAGAATGAACCCCCGCAGTAGCATGCTTGGACCTCCGAAGTGGAGGTGATGGCGAAGGCCCAGGTGATGGCAGTGTCTGTGGTGACCTCTCACCTGCACTTACTCCCTCCTCGACCACAGCTGTCTCCCCCCCTGTTGGACGGGGGGGAGACAGCTCTTCCAAGCCAACTTCCCCTTTTCCCTCCACAATGCTCCCTTGTGCCCCCGGTCCATCGGCCTCGATGATCGCAAGCAGAGAGTCGTCCGAATCGGACTCTACATCGGGAAGTGAGGACTTAGCCACCCCCTGGACCCCCGGTTTCTGTCCATCCATCTGTAGAGTGCAACCTTGAAGGGACCCCATAGGGCTGAATCCAATATTTCACCAAGGCCTTTGCGACCGTTACTGCATGCTGGTCTCTGGTTGGCACCGCAACCATAAACTTGGAGAACACATTGGTAAAAACCAAGACATTCTCTCGTCCGTCTGACGATGGTTCCAGCACGGTGAAGTCCATTGCAACTACTTCAAGCGGCCTAAAAGCCAACAAACTCCCCAACGCTGCAACCACCCTCGGCTGTGGTGCTTTAGAAACAATACAACGTTCACAAGTCTTACAAAAAGCCTCAACGTCTGCAAACATTCCCGGCCAATAGCACCGACTTCTTTCCACACCTTGGTGCCCATGGTCAGGGTGCATGCGAGCAAGCACCTCTCGGTTGCAGCGTTCAGTTTCTCTGCTCCACATATCTGGAGCAAAGTCCCAGAAAGCTGCAGGTCTGCTGAGACCCTCAGCTCCTTTAGATCCAGACCGAAGACTTTTCTGTTTGCTGCCTTTAATTGAACCACATTCAAGGATATTAATCAATTTCCTGCATTTCTGCATTTTACTACGGTATTTTATTTCTTACTCTGTTTTTAATGTTTCAATGAATGTTCTTAATTGTTTTTAAATCTCCTTTTCTTTTGCCTCATGTTTTGATGCTTTTAATGGTTTTATGTGAAGCACTTTGAATTACCTTGTTGTTGAAATGTGCTACACAAATAAACTTGCCTGTTAGTACTACTACTGTTAGTACTACTACTGTTAGTACTACTACAGTATGATAGTACTACTACAGTTACTACTACTGACAGTATGATAGTACTACTACAGTTACTACTACTGACAGTATGATAGTACTACTACAGTCAATACTACTGACAGTATTATGATGTGTGTCTCCAGTTACTACTACTGACAGTATGATAGTACTACTACTGACAGTATGATGATTTGTGTCTACAGCTCCTCCAGAGTTCGTGCAGTGGCCTCAGTCCGTGTCCAGACCAGCAGGTGGCAGCTCTGTCTTCAGCTGCACGGCTACCGGAGCTCCAGAGCCGCATCTCATCTGGCTGAAGAACGGGAAACTACTGACACCGAGCGGCAACGTGAAGCTCACCAACGGAAACACGTGAGAACATCAACACACACCCACATGTTCATCAGCTGAGGACAGTGAGGAGGAGGAGGAGGAGGAGGAAGAAGAAGAAGAAGAAGAAGAAGAAGAGGAGGATGAAGAGGAGGAGGAGGAGGAGTCTTACTCTTCTTCTTACACACTTTTTAAAATAAAGTTCTGAGAGTTTGAACAAGCAGCAGGAGTCTGTAATGATGACGTATCATACAGGACTAGAGGCCGGTATACAGGACTAGAGGCCGGTATCATACAGGACTAGAGGCCGGTATCATACTGGACTAGAGGCCGGTATACAGGACTAGAGGCCGGTATCATACAGGACTAGAGGCCGGTATACAGGACTAGAGACCTGTAACATACAGGACTAGAGACCAGTATCATACTGGACTAGAGACCTGTAACATACAGGACTAGAGGCCGGTATACAGGACTAGAGGCCGGTATCATACTGGACTAGAGACCTGTAACATACAGGACTAGAGACCAGTATCATACAGGACTAGAGACCAGTATCATACTGGACTAGAGGCCGGTATCATACTGGACTAGAGACTGGTATCATACAGGACTAGAGACCAGTATCATACAGGACTAGAGGCCGGTATACAGGACTAGAGGCCGGTATACAGGACTAGAGGCCGGTATACAGGACTAGAGGCCGGTATCATACAGGACTAGAGGCCGGTATACAGGACTAGAGGCCGGTATCATACTGGACTAGAGACCTGTAACATACAGGACTAGAGGCCGGTATACAGGACTAGAGACTGGTATCATACAGGACTAGAGGCCGGTATACAGGACTAGAGGCCGGTATACAGGACTAGAGGCCGGTATCATACTGGACTAGAGACCTGTAACATACAGGACTAGAGACCAGTATCATACTGGACTAGAGACTGGTATCATACAGGACTAGAGGCCGGTATCGTACTGGACTAGAGACCTGTAACATACAGGACTAGAGACCAGTATCATACTGGACTAGAGACCAGTATCATACTGGACTAGAGACTGGTATCATACAGGACTAGAGGCCGGTATACAGGACTAGAGGCCGGTATCATACTGGACTAGAGACCTGTAACATACAGGACTAGAGACTGGTATCATACAGGACTAGAGGCCGGTATCATACTGGACTAGAGACCTGTAACATACAGGACTAGAGACCAGTATCATACTGGACTAGAGACTGGTATCATACAGGACTAGAGGCCGGTATCGTACTGGACTAGAGACCTGTAACATACAGGACTAGAAACCAGTATCATACTGGACTAGAGACTGGTATCATACAGGACTAGAGGCCGGTATACAGGACTAGAGGCCGGTATCATACTGGACTAGAGACCTGTAACATACAGGACTAGAGACTGGTATCATACAGGACTAGAGGCCGGTATACAGGACTAGAGGCCGGTATCATACTGGACTAGAGACCTGTAACATACAGGACTAGAGACCAGTATCATACTGGACTAGAGACTGGTATCATACAGGACTAGAGGCCGGTATACAGGACTAGAGGCCGGTATCATACTGGACTAGAGACCAGTATTGTACTGGACTAGAGGCCGGTATCATACAGGACTAGAGGCCGGTATCATACAGGACTAGACACCAGTATCATACTGGACTAGAGACCAGTATCATACTGGACTAGAGACTGGTATCATACAGGACTAGACACCGGTATCATACAGGACTAGAGGCCTGTAACATACAGGACTAGAGACCGGTATCGTACAGGACTAGAGACCGGTATCGTACAGGACTAGAGACCGGTATCGTACAGGACTAGAGACCGGTATCGTACAGGACTAGAGACCGGTATCGTACAGGACTAGAGACCGGTATCGTACAGGACTAGAGACCGATATCGTACAGGACTACAGACCGGTATCATACAGGACTAGAGACCGGTATCGTACAGGACTAGAGACCAGTATCATACTGGACTAGAGACCTGTAACATACAGGACTAGAGACCAGTATCATACTGGACTAGAGACTGGTATCATACAGGACTAGAGGCCGGTATCATACAGGACTAGAGGCCGGTATCATACAGGACTAGAGACCAGTATCGTACTGGACTAGAGACCAGTATTGTACTGGACTAGACACCGGTATCATACAGGACTAGAGGCCTGTAACATACAGGACTAGAGACCGGTATCGTACAGGACTAGAGACCGGTATCGTACAGGACTACAGACCGGTATCATACAGGACTAGAGACCGGTATCATACTGGACTAGAGACCAGTATGTGAGAGAATCCTGCTCTCTGTCTCCGCAGGACTCTGGCCATCACCCAGATCACCCCCCAGGACGAGGCCATCTATCAGTGCATCGCCGAGAACAGCGCCGGCACCAACCAGGCCAGCGCCCGGCTCGCCATCAGCCAGGGGCCCGACCTCCCCGAGGCCCCCACCGGCCTCCAGGCCTCGGCCCTCAGCTCCAGCAGCCTGGAGCTGGTCTGGGACCAGCCGGCGGAACACGTCAGCCAGCAGATCATAGGATACGTGCTGCACATCAGACGCCTGGGGGGTAAGGGACCTGACAGGAGACCAGGTTCAGCAGGACTTGTTTTGCTTTTGTTGTTCCCTCTGACTTCTGACCTCTGACTTCCTCAGAGCCAGACAGTGCCGAGCTGCAGGAGGCCGTCAGTAAGACCACCTTCAGACACGAGTTCATCAACCTGGAAGCAGCCACCACCTACTCCGTCTACCTGAAGGCCTACTCCGCTCTGGGAGGAAGCCAGCAGTCCAACACCATCACTGCCACCACACAGGGGGGCGGTACGTCCACCTTAAATACTGTCCACCTTAAACACTGTCCACCTTAAACACTGTCCACCTTAAATACTGTCCACCTTAAAACACTGTCCACCTTAAATACTGTCCACCTTAAAACACTGTCCACCTTAAATACTCTCCACCTTAAACCCTTTAAATCTGTCCACCTTAAACACTTTGACGCTGTCCACCTTAAATATCGTTCCACATGTAAATACAGTCTGTCTCTGTCTGTCCCACAGTTCCCAGTTCTCCCAGTTTCTTCACTAAGGTCCTGAACCAGACGGCCATGCAGGTGTACTGGGAGCTGCCCAGTAAGCCAGGGAAGCTGGAGGGCTTCAGACTGGAGTACCGTGGGGTTTCCAACCCAGAAGTCCACGGGCAGGAGACCTTCCCGGGACACATCAACACCCACACCATCTCCCACCTGGGTCAGTTAAAGGAACAGTGCAACAATTCACAGTTAGTTATCCAGTTAGTTAGTTAACTAACCAGTCCAGCAGTCAGCTGGTTTAGTAAACAAGATGCTGCAACAAACAAACAAACAAATAGCTCCAGTGCTAAATTGCTAATGTCTCCTTTAAAATGTTTCTGATCAATGAACTACAAGCTATTTGATTTAGCTTGTTGCTATTATGCTAATGTTTACTTAGCTGGTTAATTGTTACTGTGTGGCTAACTGTGTCTCACTAACAGCCTAATAGGTAGTTACAACATTAAAACTAGCTTTAAAACGTTAGCCTGAAGCTAACATATCATCAAACATAATATGATAAAAAACAATAAAACGCTGGTGAATACTTTGTGGTTGTTGGAAGACTAGTAGTTTTCCCCTGCTTCCAGTTTTTTGTGCTAAGCTAGGCTAAACATTTGATATAATGCTAATACAAGTTCAGTGTATTAACGAACAGCCCAGTGGGGAGAAATGTTCCTGTCAACCTCAAATAATATGAATTTAGATTTAAAAGAACGACAGAAGTGTCGACTAAATAAACAAACAGTCGCCAATGCTAACTATTTAACATCAGTGGCTAACTTTCTAAAAGGTATGAGGACGAGGCTAACAGTGGGGTAGCCATCTTGGAATAAGTTGAGAACTAAATAAAAATAATAACTGATAAAAATGACAAAAAAATAAAATAACTAGCTTAGCATTGGACATGTAGCTGTAACAACATTGGCTACCAATAACCAGCTAACAACACCAAGCTATAAACAACATTGAGTATGCTAGCTGTTTTACGGCTGCAGTTTCCCCCTGCCTCCAGTGTTTATGCTAAGCTAGTCGTTAGCCTGTTTGACTGTTTTGTTTTTCTTCCTGCAGAGCCGGCAGCGGTTTATGAGATCCAGCTGGTGGCATTTAACGGGAACGGAGACGGTCCGGCCAACCGCCGCCTCGTGTCTCTGTCTGAGGGAGGAAACAGTGCAGCAGGTAGGAGCCTCACCGTGACCTCTGACTCTCTGTGACCCATGAACAAACCAGTGGAACCAGTTTAACCTGCTTGTTGTCTCCACCAGCTGGTCCCACTGGTCCCAGCTGTAACTGTGATCAGTCCCACGGCTCCGTGTCCGCTCTGCTGGTCGGCGTTCACAGCGGCTTCGCCTGCATCCTCTGCTGCCTGCTGCTCATCCTGCTAGGATACAGACGCAGGTAAGACCTTCATCATTATCATCATCATCATCATCATCATCATGATCATCATCATCGTCATCATCCTCACTCTGTTCTGGGTTCAGCTTCTTCTGCAGAAAGTCAACGAGCTGGGAGACTCCGCCCACTCTGAATGGTGTCAGAGGTGCTAAAGGTCACACACCTGAGAGCATCGAGCTGAGCCAGGTAACAAACACACACACACACAAACACACCACACATACACAGGTGTACTTCTGTACTTGTGAGGACCTAAACTAAACCTCAACCTGAGTTGGACCTTAAACCAGGTCTGAACCCTCAGACACCTGAAGGTTTGTCCCAAAAGTGAGGACGAGACAAACTGTCCACACTCAGAGAAGGGTCCTCACAAAGATAGAACTACAAGACCACACACACACAGATCCTGATGCCTTGTTCTCAGTAAAGTTTTTTAGTCTCATTAGTGCATTTGTTAATGTTTTACGTCCTCTAATCGGGTTCTGGGTTCGATCCCCGTTCTGGGCAGCCCCCTAGTAACTTAAAGGTTTTATGTTTACATTTTTTTTGTTAAATTCTAACTCAGCTCAGGATGGATTATGTTGTGAATGTATAATATTTGGTGTCTAGGCTGACGGGTAATAACTTCCACCTTGTGAGAAGAGTCATGTGATGTCTAATGTGTAAACTAGTTTTCCTTTTTATACGTGTAACAAATCTTTTTTGTCATAGTTTTTATTGACGTTACATTAGAAGAAAATCTGGGCTCTTATTTTGGTAGTTCGGTCCACATGACATCACCTCACCATATAACATTGTCCCTGTCTGCTCCGCCCACAGAGATGTGACTCCGCCCCTCCTCCAGTGATGGTCATGGTTGAACCGACTCCACCCGTCCAGCCCGGCACAGGCACCGGATAAAACACCACACAAACACACTGCTAACTCCTCTTCCTCTTCCTCTTCCTCTTCCTCTTCCTCCTCCTGCTCCTCCTCCTCTTTCTCCTCCAGCCTGTGGTCACCTCCTCTCCTCCTGACAGCCTTACAGCCACTTCAGCCTTTATGAATGACTGAGATTAGAGTTTATCTTTGAGATTATTGGGATGAGAGATGATGAGTCTGTCTGAGGAACTTTCAGAGAGCATCTGATACCACAAGGGAACGAGATAGTTCACAACACCTGGAGATACTTCACAACACCTGGAGATACTTCACAACACCTGGAGATACTTTACAACACCTGGAGATACTTCACAACACCTGGAGATACTTCACAACACCTGGAGATACTTCACAACACCTGGAGATACTTTACAACACCTGGAGATACTTCACAACACCTGGAGATACTTCACAACACCTGGAGATACTTTACAACACCTCGAGATACTTCACAACACCTCGAGATACTTCACAACACCTCGAGATACTTTACAACACCTCGAGATACTTCACAACACCTCGAGATACTTCACAACACCTCGAGATACTTTACAACACCTCGAGATACTTCATAGATGTCCACGTCCTTTGATTCCAATACATGATATTTTCATCTTCAGACTGAAACCAAAGCAGAATTCTTCTGATTCGATCTTTAAAACAAAGTTTGTCAAAAAGTTTGTCAAAAAGTTTGTCAAAAAGTTTGTCAAAAAGTTTGTCAAAAAGTTTGTCAAAAAGTTTGTCAAAAAGTTTGTCAAAAAGTTTGTCAAAAAGTTTGTCAAAAAGTTTGTCAAAAAGTTTGTCAAAAAGTTTGTCAAAAAGTTTGTCAAAAAGTTTGTCAAAAAGTTTGTCAAAAAGTTTGTCAAAAAGTTTGTCAAAAAGTTTGTCAAAAAGTTTGTCAAAAAGTTTGTCAAAAAGTTTGTCAAAAAGTTTGTCAAAAAGTTTGTCAAAAAGTTTGTCAAAAAGTTTGTCAAAAAGTTTGTCAAAAAGTTTGTCAAAAAGTTTGTCAAAAAGTTTGTCAAAAAGTTTGTCAAAAAGTTTGTCAAAAAGTTTGTCAAAAAGTTTGTCAAAAAGTTTGTCAAAAAGTTTGTCAAAAAGTTTGTCAAAAAGTTTGTCAAAAAGTTTGTCAAAAAGTTTGTCAAAAAGTTTGTCAAAAAGTTTGTCAAAAAGTTTGTCAAAAAGTTTGTCAAAAAGTTTGTCAAAAAGTTTGTCAAAAAGTTTGTCAAAAAGTTTGTCAAAAAGTTTGTCAAAAAGTTTGTCAAAAAGTTTGTCAAAAAGTTTGTCAAAAAGTTTGTCAAAAAGTTTGTCAAAAAGTTTGTCAAAAAGTTTGTCAAAAAGTTGAAGCCGGTGATCCGGTGATCCGTTTCCCGTGTGGTATCAGATGCTGACGTCACCGTTGTGGCGTCCCGGATGCTTCCTGTTGAAACCAAAACCTTTTATCCTTCAGTTTGGGTTCATTTTTTAGTTTTTGTCACCGTCGGTGCCGAGTATCCTGAGACGATGAGGCCTTCCACCGGTCTGACCAGAGACCGGGTCCTCAGAGGATCAAGCGGTGGATTCAGGTGAACTACCTGAGCAGGTGTCGTTCGTCGGTCCTCTGAGGCCCAGAACCAAAGGGATTTATTATATCTCTGGTCAGCAGGTGACTGTGGAGGAACTCTCCTCTGCGCTGCTTTAGCCTTTTAGTGTTTGTTTGTGTCGCCGGGTTCGCCTCAGGTCAGGATGTAGAGGAAGCCGACAGTCAGCTGGTTGTTCTACCTCCCTCCCTCCCTCCCTCCTTCTGACTCCCCCACCAAACTCTTTACCTCCAAAGAGAGCTACCTCAGGCTCAACGCCAAACGCCTGAGCTACAGGCAACCGTTAGCCTCCTGATGCTGGTCAAGCTAACCTACCTCAAAACCAAAAGCCTCCTCTGGGGCCTCTTAGTCTACCTTTTTGTACCAATGCCGATGTCCTGTGCCAGACCGGCACCCAGAAACCCCTTCGAACTCCGAATGTCGCTCCTCCTGACCCCTGGACCGGCCCATCGTAGTCCTCCTCAAAGAGAAGCTTTGACTTTGTGTTCTTGTTTGACTCATGAGGGACACTTCCTGTCTGACTCCAACAGCTTCCTCCAGTGCTGCTTTCAGGACCCCAAAAAACTGTTTCAGATTAGAAAAAACATCTTCTGAGCTCCATGAACCTGGATCGAACCGTCTGAGGTGCAAAACCTGCTCCAGATCTGAGCATATAGGGTCCAAAATCCTCTGGAGGGTGGACCATAGTCCTGATCCTCTACAGCAGAACAACCTGCACGAAGTCTTCTTTCATCCTGGCAGTGTCTTAACTTTTGAGGTCCAACAAAGCCAAAGGTCCAAAGCCTATAAACCTTCTGGCGGATGCAGATATCAGCTTCTAGAGCCCCATAACGGACCATAGTCCTGACCTTCAACAGGGTCCCGGGTCATGGTCTTATCATTAACAGTCCGGGAATCAAGACTATTAGCTTCTAAATTAGCTTCTAGAACTCGATAACAAAAAACCTGATCCAGATCCCAGCTTTCAGGTCTCAAAGTCTTACCCCAGATGTTACCTTTGAGCAGCATTGGGTCCCGGTTCATAGTCTTATCTTTAACGGTCTGGGAGTTTGTTTACTACCTAATTCTGCTGATATTTCAGGGCTGTTAGCTTCTAGGTTTTCTTTTGGAGCTTAATAATGGACCAAAGTCTAGACCTTCAACAGTCAAAAACCTGATCCAGGTGCTCTGCTGAACACGTTTGGGTCCTGAAGCTCACTGGAGCTGTTTGGAGAACAAACCGAAACAAAGGGCGTGTCCCTCAGAAGCATCTGTCCTGGTCTTCATGGAGACGCCTCACCTCCACCTGAGGAGTTCAGTCGTCACCTGAGAGACAAACAGGTGAACCAGGAAAGTGTGGACACTGTGGAATTTCTGTCCCGAGTTTTTAATGAAAGTTTTTTTATGTTTTATTTTGGCGGAAGGTGGCCCACTTCCTGTCCGGTGTGTGCGGCCTCGTCGGCCATTTTTAAATTGACCTCTAATGTCTTATAATGTCTGAAAGTAATTTCTAAACTTTCTCGTAGATGAACAGCAGCTTTCTGTAGAGTTTCAGCCAAAACTTCCAAATGTTCTTAAAAAAACAAGCTGAACGACATCCAAAGATATAAAAAATAATAATAGTTTTTCACCAATTTCTGTTCAAACTGTTTGTTTTCACTCTGCTTCCTGTTTCCAGAGTCGAAGAACAAACAAAACCAAAAGAAATACTCACTTTCACATTTTTATATTTCAGATTAATACTTTGGAAGAAATGGAGTGAATATATATTTTCATATATTGTGATGATGAAGAGCTCCGAGTGTCAGGATGAGTTTAAAAAAGAACCAAATAACTGAATGATAGAGACCAAAATACCTGAAATATTACCTCAGTTCTTTGTGTTCAGTTTGTGGTTGAATGTCTTTACAGCTTCTGTCTGACAGTGAACCAGAGACCCTTAGACCAGGAGACCCTGAGACCCTGAGACCCTTTGACCCAGAGACCCAGAGACCCAGAGACCCTTAGACTCAGAGAACCAGAGACCTTGAGACTCTGAGACTCTGAGACTCTGAGACCCAAAGACCCAGAGACCCAGAGACCCTTTGACCCTTAGACCCTTAGACTCTGAGACCCAGAGACCCAGAGACCCAGAGACCCTTTGACCCTTAGACCCTTAGACTCTGAGACCCAGAGACCCAGAGACCCTTTGACCTTTAGACCCAGAGACCCTTAGACCCTTTGACCCTTTGATCCTTTGACCCATTGACCCATAGACTCTGAGACCCTTAGACCCTGACCCCCAGAGACCCTTAGATCTTGAGACTCTGAGACCCTTAGACCCTGAGACCCTTAGACCCAGAGACCCTTAGACCCTTAGACCCTTAGACCCTGAGACCCTGACCCCCAGAGACCCTTAGATCTTGAGACTCTGAGACCCTTAGACCCTGACCCCCAGAGACCCAGAGACCCAGAGACCCTTAGACTCAGAGAACCAGAGACCTTGAGACTGTGATACTCTGAGACCCTTAGACTCAGAGACCCATAGACCCATAGACCCAGAAACCATTAGACCCTGAGACCCAGAGACCCTGAGACCCTTAGACCCAGAGACTCTGAGACCCTGAGACCCTTAGACCCAGAGACCTCATTAGTAGAATTATAAATGTGAGCAGATCAACGAGACGAAAAGTCAAACTGAGTCTCTTCAGTTGGATTGACGAGTATCGTTGAGTCATGTCCAGTCTCATGGTGTTCATCTCTGGGGTCACTGTCAGAGTCAGTTTAGTGTTTCTAAAAATATAAAACAAACTAAAATGTTTATAAAAAATAATGTTGGCTGTTCTTTTTCTAGAACTTTCTTCTTCTCAGTTTTATTTTTAGAGAAAAATTCTGCCAAAATGAAAACGTGTGAAGAAGAGCGTTTAAATTCTTTATTATTATTGCTAATAATATTATGATTATTACCATTTTACTTTTTCTGATTCTTTTTGTTAGTTGAATGATGTGAATTTGTAGAATTTAAGAAATGTCGTGTTTTCAGCTGAAGGTTGAGTCACTAATGAGCCATATTTAATAATAAGCCATAAGAGTGATTTCTGAGCCATATTCTCCACAGATGTAATATTTTATGATGTTTAATTCAGGCGTCCTGTCGACACGCCGTAGAAACTAAGACTAAGACGTAGAGAACGTAGAGACCGAAGGCTAGAACCAATGAGAAAAGAGATGCTTTAATGTTTCTGATTTTCTTTTCTCTCAAAACATTTATTTTCATTAATGTGTCATTTAAAAAATAAATAAATGAAAAGCACCCCAAAGCTTTAAACGGTTGAACCGAACAGACGAAACGTGAAGAAGAGATCTACGGCTGAAGAGTTTAACTTGAGCTTCTTCTTCTGTGGTTTTGAAATGTTTCACCATCTGTTCTCCTTTCTGATGTTTCGACACATGAAAACCAAATAAAACTGAATTGTAATAGAAAACAGACGTCTTGATATTTATTGATTCATCATTAAAAAAAAAGAAAATTCAAAGTTTGTCTTCAATAAAAGTGTTAAAATAAAATAAGAAAAACTCCAGCGGTAATGAGTTTTTTTTAAAGTTTAGTTTCAGCTAATTAATGTATATTCTTTGAATTTTTGTGTCTATATATTTTTTTTTTAATTCATTATTTGTTTGTTTTTAAGTTTGAAGGTGTAGAATGTGAGACATTCAATAAGTGAACCACCATCAGAATGTGTTGAGGTCACAGTGTTGAGATATCTACTGACGTTAGCATGCTAACCAACTAGCCGCGTCCTGTCTTGTAGTACCACATGTGACCTGTGGAGGCGACAGAGAGTCTCTGTAAAATACAGTAAATCCAAAGCTAACCGCTAACTGAAACACATAATGTCCCATGATTGATTCATATCTATCATGTCAACCTCAGTTTATTCATTATTTGTTTATTTATTATGAACAGATTCATTTATAAATATTCTAAATATTTAACTGGAACAGATGAAGAACAAACACAGCTGCTGATTGGCTCTCAGCTCTGACCTCATCGATCAATATGTGACATCGTTGTATTTGACCGCTTTTCTCCGCTTCTCTTTGTGAAGTGGGTGAGCTGTGATTGGCTGTTATGTGTGTGTGTGTGTGCGTGTGTGTGTGTGTGTGTGTGTGTGTGTGTGTATATGTGACTGTAAAACTAGATGAATTGAACTCTTTCCAACAGAATCACAATAAAAACGTTTTTGTCCTTTTAAAGCAGCAGGAAGTGATTTTTCCAGAGTCCTGATCCACCTTCAGCTGATCCAGTTCAGGTTTTCATCATTAACTCGTGCTCTCTGATTGGTCGGTGGCAGTCTCCTGCCTGGTTGTTGGTGGCAGGCTCCGCCTCCTGCTCTGCGCTGCGAGGACTCCGCCCGGCAGACGGTCGGTCCGGAGATCTCGGCGAAGCGTCGCTCTTCGTGCCACGGCAGCAGGCGGCGAGGTCGGCCCTGAAGGACGGCGTGTAGAAGCCGTAGATCACCGGGTCGCAGCAGGTGTTCAGGTTCCCGAACACGAAGAGGCCGTGGTGCACGTACTCAGGTGTGACGCGCAGCATGTCGGGCTGGAACCAGTACCAGATCCCCAGCAGGTAGTACGGAGTCCAGCACACCACGAAGGACAAGACTATGACCACCGTCATCTTCAGAGTCTTCATCCGGGCCTTCGGGATGATGTCGGTGCCGCTGCGCCGCAGGTACGACTCACCTGCTGAGAAAGGGAAAGGGAGAGGGAGGGGCATCGTTAGTGATGTCACACTGTCAGTGTGTTACAGGTGTGTCTTAGCGTTCAGGTGCTGCAGATCAATGTGCAGCAGGATGTAAAGGTACGATACAAGAAGGCTACAGGTGTGTTACTGGTGTTACAGGTGTGTTACAGGTGTGTTACAGGTTTGCTACAGGTGTGTTACTGGTGTTACAGGTATGTTACAGATGTGTTACTGGTGTTACAGATGTGTTACAGGTATGTTACAGGTGTGTTACAGGTGTGTTACAGATATGTTACAGGTATGTTATAGGTATGTTACAGATGTGTTACTGGTGTTACAGATGTGTTACAGGTATGTTACAGGTGTGTTACAGGTGTGTTACAGGTGTGTTACAGATATGTTACAGGTATGTTATAGGTATGTTACAGATGTGTTACTGGTGTTACAGATGTGTTACAGGTGTGTTACAGGTGTGTTACAGATGTGTTACAGGTATGTTACAGGTATGTTACAGGTGTGTTACAGGTGTGTTACTGGTGTTACAGATGTGTTACAGGTATGTTACAGGTGTGTTACAGATGTGTTACTGGTGTTACTGGTGTTACAGGTGTGTTACAGGTATGTTACAGGTGTGTTACAGATGTGTTACTGGTGTGACAGGTGTGTTACAGGTGTGTTACAGATGTGTTACTGGTGTTACAGGTATGTTACAGGTGTGTTACAGATGTGTTACTGGTGTTACAGGTGTGTTACAGGTATGTTACAGGTGTGTTACAGATGTGTTACTGGTGTGACAGGTGTTACAGGTGTGTTACAGGTATGTTACAGGTGTGTTACAGATGTGTTACTGGTGTTACAGATGTGTTACAGGTATTTACAGGTGTGTTACAGATGTGTTACTGGTGTGACAGGTGTGTTACAGGTGTGTTACAGATGTGTTACTGGTGTTACTGGTGTTACAGGTGTGTTACAGGTATGTTACAGGTGTGTTACAGATGTGTTACTGGTGTGACAGGTGTGTTACAGGTGTGTTACAGATGTGTTACTGGTGTTACAGATGTGTTACAGGTATGTTACAGGTGTGTTACAGATGTGTTACTGGTGTTACAGATGTGTTACAGGTATTTACAGGTGTGTTACAGGTGTGTTACCGGTGTGTCTCACCTTTGTCTCTCAGGTGCTGCAGGTGGATGTGCAGCAGGATGCGGCTGTAGCAGCTGCTCATCACCAGCAGGGGGACGACGTACAGCGTGGTGAAGTGGAACATGTTGTACACCGTTTCCTGCCAGCGGCGGCTGAAGCTGCCGTGAGTCGCACACTGAGTGAAGTCCACGGCCTCGACTCTGATCGCCCGGAAGATGAAAAGCTGGAGGGAGACAGACAGGTGGAGTCTTCAGGTAGAGTCCAGGTGAAGCTCATCGAGAGGCTCCAATCAGTTCTAACAAACCAAGTTTATCAATAAACGGTGTTCCTGCAGCTAAAATTCAGAGAAACAGTTTGTTTCAGTTCTGTTTTCCAACTGATGTGCCTCTTAGCATTGTGAGCATTCCTCATAGAAACCAAGGGGAGCCGTTAGCCCAAGCTAACAGCAGGAGGTTTCACACATTTTAATCTCTCCATCAGAAACCAGAACATTCCTGCAGGGATTTCATGTTTCTGTCAGCTGACGGAGGAACTTTCACCTGGATCACAGAGAAGAACGACTTCATGACAATAAGTATGACGATAAAGATAATAAAGATCACGTGATCTCTTCTGTAAACAGAATGATAAACAGATCTCTTCTCCTTCAGTTTGTCCTTCAGCTCAGCAGATTATCATAACATAAATATTAATGTTAGAGATTCATATTAAAGACTCATGTAAAGCTCTCAGCTGCTGGATGAAATATTCAAAAGATGAGAAGAGAAAACGCAAAGAGCAGCAGGAGAAGAAAAGACAGAAAATATATATGTATATTTATATATATACTGTATATATATTTATATATACTGTATATATATGAATATACAGGTTGAAACTGTGATTAGTTCAGCTGATATTCCAGAACTGCTAACTCGATACTATCAGGACAGGAAGCTGTTCCTGTTTAAATCTAAGCTTCCAGTTAATTTGACCAATGACTAATGATTACTTGTCATGTGTTACCTGTGGTCATGTGTTAACTGTGGTCATGTGTTACCTGTGGTCGTGTGTTACCTGTGGTCATGTGTTACCTGTGGTCGTGTGTTACCTGAGGTCGTGTGTTACCTGAGGTCGTGTGTTACCTGAGGTCGTGTGTTACCTGAGGTCGTGTGTTACCTGTGGTCATGTGTTACCTGTGGTCGTGTGTTACCTGTGGTCATGTGTTACCTGTGGTCGTGTGTTACCTGAGGTCGTGTGTTACCTGAGGTCGTGTGTTACCTGTGGTCGTGTGTTACCTGTGGTCGTGTGTTACCTGAGGTCGTGTGTTACCTGTGGTCGTGTGTTACCTGAGGTCGTGTGTTACCTGTGGTCGTGTGTTACCTGTGGTCGTGTGTTACCTGAGGTCGTGTGTTACCTGTGGTCGTGTGTTACCTGAGGTCGTGTGTTACCTGTGGTCGTGTGTTACCTGTGGTCGTGTGTTACCTGTGGTCGTGTGTTACCAGTGGTCGTGTGTTACCTGTGGTCGTGTGTTACCTGAGGTCGTGTGTTACCTGTGGTCATGTGTTACCTGAGGTCGTGTGTTACCTGTGGTCGTGTGTTACCTGTGGTCGTGTGTTACCTGTGGTCGTGTGTTACCTGAGGTCGTGTGTTACCTGTGGTCGTGTGTTACCTGTGGTAGTGTGTTACCTGTGGTCGTGTGTTACCTGAGGTAGTGTGTTACCTGTGGTCGTGTGTTACCTGTGGTCGTGTGTTACCTGTGGTCGTGTGTTACCTGTGGTCGTGTGTTACCTGAGGTCGTGTGTTACCTGTGGTCGTGTGTTACCTGTGGTCGTGTGTTACCTGTGGTCGTGTGTTACCTGTGGTCGTGTGTTACCTGTGGTAGTGTGTTACCTGTGGTCGTATGTTACCTGAGGTCATGTGTTACCTGTGGTCGTATGTTACCTGAGGTCATGTGTTACCTGAGGTCGTGTGTTACCTGAGGTCGTGTGTTACCTGTGGTCATGTGTTACCTGAGGTAGTGTGTTACCTGTGGTCGTGTGTTACCTGAGGTCGTGTGTTACCTGTGGTCATGTGTTACCTGAGGTCGTGTGTTACCTGTGGTCGTGTGTTACCTGAGGTCGTGTGTTACCTGAGGTCGTGTGTTACCTGTGGTCGTGTGTTACCTGTGGTCGTGTGTTACCTGAGGTCATGTGTTACCTGTGGTCGTGTGTTACCTGTGGTCGTATGTTACCTGAGGTCGTGTGTTACCTGAGGTCGTGTGTTACCTGAGGTCGTGTGTTACCTGTGGTAGTGTGTTACCTGTGGTCGTATGTTACCTGAGGTCGTGTGTTACCTGTGGTCGTGTGTTACCTGTGGTCATGTGTTACTTGTGGTCGTGTGTTACCTGTGGTAATGTGTTACTTGTGGTCATGTGTTATCTGTGGTCGTGTGTTACCTGTGGTCGTGTGTTACCTAAGGTAGTGTGTTACCTGTGGTCGTGTGTTACCTGAGGTAGTGTGTTACCTGTGGTCGTGTGTTACCTGAGGTCGTGTGTTACCTGTGGTCGTGTGTTACCTGTGGTCGTGTGTTACCTGTGGTCGTATGTTACCTGTGGTCATGTGTTACTTGTGGTCATGTGTTACTTGTGGTCATGTGTTACTTGTGGTCATGTGTTACCTGTGGTCATGTGTTACCTGTGGTGATGCAAGCAGCAGGCTGAGGCTCCAGGCCAGCAGTAGCATGAGTCGGTTCCTGCGGTGAGCACTCAGGGCGTCCAGCGGGTGCAGGATGGCGTGCTGGCGGTCAAGACTGATGACCACGAGGATGAAGGCGGAGGCGTGCATGGCGAACAGCTTCAGGAAGCACAGCAGTTTACAGAGGGCATCTCCTCCGTACCACTGCACCGTCACGTTCCACACCGCGTCCAGAGGCATCACCACGAACGTCATCATGAGGTCGGCCGACGCCAGGCTCAGCATCAGCGGCCGCAGGTGAGACGCCAGCCGCCGGCCACGCCCACACCACACGCTGGCCAATAAGGCGAGGTTACTGCCAGCGGCGAACAGGAAGAGGACGAAGGTGGCTCCTACACGGAACTGAGCGGCCCGGGTGAAGCTGGGAGCCTCCCAGTCCGTGAGAGGGGGGAACTGGGACGTGTTGAGAGGGGGCGGGGCCACATAGCTGGTGGGTGGAGCCAGTGATGACAGCTGCACCATGGACCAGTTACCTGACATCCTGCAGAGAACAAGAAGAAGAAAAGGGTTTGTGTGTTTGGACAATTTAAAGGACCGTCATTGGTCAGGGTGAATCATCACCATGGTAACAGCTCAGGTTCTCTGAATAGACTTTTTATCTTTGATCTTTAATCAGCACTCACAGACAGGAAGTCCCCGTCACAATAAGAGCTGATGGACCGTTGGCTGGTAGATAAACAGGCAGACAGACAGGTGGTCTACAGGCGTCCAATCAGGGCTCAGCAGGTGATGCTGCTGACATCAAACACCTGCTGTCAGAGTTTGGTTTACTGGTGGTCAACATGGGGGTCTGGACCTCTGGGGGGGTCGCACCAGACCTCTGAGGGGCCACAACATACAGGGAAGGAAAAAGGGTTTGAAAAAACTGAAAGTTGAGATAAATATCTTCTTTAAAATGAATAAATAAATAAATAAATCAAACAAATAAATAAATAAAACAAACTAAATCAAAACAAACAATCAATCAATCAATCAATCAATTAAACAAGCAAACACTCAATCAAACAACATGGGGCCGTATTGAATGTGATTCCTTCTCAGAAAGTTATTACTTATCAGTTAATAATAACTCACACAAACATTGTGTGTAATAGTCACACACACACACACATCCAGCTGCCAAGAATAACTGCAGAAAGCTCTATGTAACC
>JAVDOI010000063.1:606764-611764 GCA_032191485.1 Leptoclinus maculatus | reverse complement strand
AGGGTTCACTGGGTTATTTGTTGTAATATGATAGTGTAGTGTGGGGTGAAGGGTTCACTGGGTATTGTTGTATATGATAGTGTAGTGTGGGGTGAAGGTTCACTGGGTATTGTTGTATATGACTAGTGTAGTGTGGGGTGAAGGGTTCACTGGGTTTTGTTGTATATGATAGTGTAAGTGTGGGGTTGAAGGGTTCACACGGGTATTGTTGTATATGATAGTGTAGTGTGGGGTGAAGGGTTCACTGGGTATGTTGTATATGATAGTGTGAGTGTGGGGTGAAGGGTTCACTGGGTATTGTTGTATATGATAGTGTATTGTGGGGTGAAGGGTTCACTGGGTATTGTTGTATATGATAGTGTAGTGTGGGGTGAAGGTTCACTGGTATTGTTGTAATATGATAGTGTAGTGTGGGGGTGAAGGGTTCACTGGGTATTGTTGTATATGATGTGTAGTGTGGGGTGAAGGGTTCACTGGGTATTGTTGTATATGATAGTGTTAGTAGCCTGGGGGTTGAAGGGTTCACTGGGTATTGTTGTATATGATAGTGTCAGTGTGGGGTGAAGGGTTCACTGGGTATTGTTGTATATGATAGTGTAAGTGTGGGGTGAAGGGGTTCACTGGGTATTGTTGTATATGACTCAGTGTAGTGGGGTGAAGGGGTTCACTGGGTATTGTTTGTATATGATAGTGTAGTGTTGGGTGAAGGGTTCACTGGGTATTGTTTGTATATGATAGTGTAGTGTGGGGGTGAAGGGTTCACGGGGGTATTGTTGCTATATGATAGTGTAATGTGGGGTGAAGGGGTTCACGGGGTATTGTTGTATATGACTAGTGTAGTGTTGGGTGAAGGGTTCACGGGGTATTGTTGTATGATGTAAGATTAGTGTGGGGTGAAGGGTTCACTGGGTATTGTGTGTACTTTTAGCTGGTTGTAGAGTCTTCGTCTTTGACCAGCGCGTGCTGGTCGGCGGTGCTAAGCGCATGAACAATGCTAGTGGTCATCTTTTTAGACAGTATACATAAGGTCCAACAACGGTGGTGGAGAACGGGATCGTTGGTGTTTGATTACCCTTAGTACCCGTTCTTCCCCCCCTCTGCACACCCGGCAGTAAAGATCACTGTGTCAAACGTCCCACCACCGTTCATTAAGGACGAGACAATAACCAGAGAGCTGTCTGACACGGGAAGGTAGTGGTCTCAGGTTAAGAAACTGTCCTCTGGGTGCAAAGTCTCCATTCTTAAAACACGTGGTGTCTCACAGGAGACAGCTCTTCATGATCCCTAAACAACAGGAGTGAAGAGCTCAACCTCGTGTTCAAACTGAGAGTGGAAGAGGTTTGACTGTGATTTTTGTAACGTTCTGATTAACCTGAAATGCTTTAGTTTGTGGTAGGGAGGGACATCAGAGCAAAGCAGTCCTCAAAAAACTCCTGCTGAACAAGGACGGCGCCAAGAAAAACCAAGCCAGAAAGGACACTAGAGGAGGACAGAGGGGGACAAGGAGGGCGGCCAGGAAGGACAGGAGGAGGCAGGTGGGGAGCAGGCAGGTGGGCAAGAGGGGGACAAGTGGGGAGCAGCAGGTGGATAGAAGAGGGTCAGGGCTGGTCCAGCAGGTGGAAGAAGGGGGGGCCCAGATGAGTGCACAAAGTCAGGATGACAGCAGGTTGAGAGGAGGAGGACAGGAGGAGATGGGTGAAATACAACAGGGGCAGTCAGGTGAGTACTGGAGGACAGGTCGGAGAGCCGGTAGGAGACAGAAAATAGTAAAAGAAAATGAGAAGTGTGAGAGTGAAAAAGTGGTGAAAAGATGTCTGGTTGACAGACAGTGAGTGTGACATGGAGGGAGACGAGGAGGCGTCCCTCCAACTGAAGAGGAAAACAAAGAGTAGGGAAAAGCTCACAGGCAAAGAAACCGGCAATAAGTACAACAAAAGAAGCACAGGAGCAGCAGAGTCTGAGTCCAGTATGGAGGAGGACTCGAGGGTGTACGATAAAAAGGGTTTTCAAAACAAAAGTGAAAGGGGGAGTCGAGTTAGGAGACTACTTCTCTGACGAAGAGAAGCTCTCCCACACGTTTTAAAGGCAAATATGAGCAGTAAAGACAAAAGGAGGCTTCACAGGGAAGGAAGTATTCAGAGTAAAAGAAAGATAGTTCACAAGATAAACAAAGAAGTTGACAATGATGACGGAATGATGAATAATAGGATCACACAGGTCTTTTCAAGTCAAAGATAATGTCTTGTTTGTTGGTTTTAATTTATTTCACCACGAGGTCTTTTTAAACATAAACACTTTTAAATGTAAATGGAGCTTTTTAACACGTCCTCTCTTAGATGATGCACAATTTTAAGGAGGTTTTTAGTTTTTTTGGAGCAGTTTTAAAGATAACAAAACATGACTTTAAGTCTTTAAAAACAGTGGTGTGATCGTGGGAAGGTGGAGATAAAGCGCTCTGTCAGCAGTACACTCTCAATGTCACACGGGACATCACCAGATCTATGAAGGCTCTGGAGACTGAAATCGTGGAGCTGCAGAGTTTAGCAGAATCCACTGGAAATCAGGATTCACATCTGAAGATCTCAAGTCTAAAAAGTCCTGCTCCTTACAGACCCGCTGGGCACTAAGACCCATGGGGCGACTGGTCAGGTCCCGCTTTATGAACGCAGCGCTGATGGACCGCACCGTTCTAAGTTCTTCTTCAGACTAGAGAAGAAGAACGGGCAGAGAAGGGTCCATCCATGCTCTTCGCCTCTGATTCAGGGCAAGAACTTCAGAGACGCAAACAAGAACCGGAGGAGAGCGGTGAGTTTCTACTCTGAACTCTACTGTAGTGAACTCACCAATGACAATGAACTGTTTTGAGTCTGTCTGTGGAGAGCTGCCAAGTCCACCAGAGGACGTGAACGCCGGGTGGAGGGTCCTCTGGTGACCAGATGAACTGTACGCGGCTCTGCACAGGAGCATGGAGGGGGGGGCACCACGGCCCAGGAATTGACGGTGATCCCGATAGAGCTCTACAAAGAGTTCTGCAGCGTGATGGGAGAAGATCTTTGAACTGTTTTTAACGAGAGTTTTTAAAGACGTGACTGCTGCCGCTCAGCTGCAGGAGAGCAGTAATAACTTTACTGCCAAAAAAAAGGAAACCTGAGAACTGGCCGTCCTGTGTCCCTTCTCTGCTCGGACTATAAGATCCTGTCCAAAGCGCTGGCCAACAGACTAAGAGAAGTGATGGACCAGGTGATCCACCGAGACCAGACCTACTGCGTGCCTGGTAGGAGCATCCTGGACATCTCTGGTTCTTTGGGCATTAAAACTGGTCTCAATTTCTCGAGACCAGGAAAAGGCTTTTGACCGGGTTGAGCACCTTACCTCTGGGAAGACTCTAGAGAGTTTTGGCCTCAGCCAGGGTCTCATAGCTATGATCAAGGGTTTTGTACCAGGACATTGAGAGTGTACTGAACATTAATGGAGGTCTTAGTGCCCCCTTTAGAGTGTTCAGAGGGGTGAGACAGGGCTGCCTCTCTGGCTATTGAACCCATGTTGTAGTAAAATCCAGAGCGAACATTGAAGGTTTTAAAGGTTTTAACAAACGTTTTATTTGATCAGCTTATGCTGACGACGTTGTTGTCTTTGTTTAGAAACCAGGAGGAGGTCAGAACACAGACTCTACTCAGGGCATGGATTCTCTGTCTCTCATTGTATTAATCTACAGAGAGATTCTTTTGTACTCTTCATCATTAAAGCTATCGTCCACTGATAGTTGGTAATAAACATTAACAACATTAACTAAACAATTAACAAACCATAACATTAACAAAATTAACAAACATTAACAACATTAAAAACATTAACAAACATTAACAAACATACACTTAACAAACATTAACAAACATTAACAAACATTAACAAACATTAACAAACATAACATCAAACACACATTAACAAAACATTAACAAACATTAACAAACATTAAACAAACAATAACAAACATTACAAACATTAACAAACATTAACAAACCATTAACAGTGTGTTATTAAGTGACTAAATGTTACCCCGGTGTCTCATGAACCCCTGCAGAAGCGACGGATGAAGCTCTCTTCTGCCTCGTCTTCATCACCAGCTGACTGCAGGACAGACCAAGTTACTGAAGCACTGAGCCTTTTCACCACGACAACCAGAGAGCCTGCACACACACACGCACACAGACAACCACATACACGCACACAGACACACACCACACACAGACACACACACACACACAACACACCTCACACACCACACACACACACACACACACACACACACACACACTCACAGACACACAAACACACACACACACGCACAGACACCCACACAACACACACAACACACACTCACAGACACACACGCACACACAGACACACACACACACACAGAAACCACACACACACACACAGACACACACATACACGCACTACACCACGACACACACACACACACAGCACACAACACACACACACACACACACACACACACACACACACACTCACAGACACACACACCACACACACACACGCACAGACACACACACACACACACCACACACTCACAGCAACACACGCACACACAGACGACACACACAACACACCAGACACACACACTCACCAGACACACACACAACACCACACAGACACACAGACACACCACACACACACGCACACACAACACACACACACACAGACACACACACACACACAGACACACACACACACACACACTCACAGACACACACGACACACACACAACACCAACACACACAGACACATCACTCACAGACACACACACACAGACACACACACACAGACACACAGAACACACACACACACGCACACCACACACACACACACACAGACACACACACACACACACCACAGACACACACACACACACACACACAGACACACACACACACACACCACCACACACAGACACACACCCACACACAGACACAGACCAC
>JAVDOI010000063.1:572266-602266 GCA_032191485.1 Leptoclinus maculatus | reverse complement strand
CCCGCAGGAAACCCTGAACCGCCAGAGACCAGTCCTACGACACACACACACACACAGTCAGGTTCAGTTGGTGGTTCAGGTTCTGGTTCAGGTCCAGTCTGTGGTTCAGGTTCTGAATGTGGTTCAGGTCCAGTCTGTGGTCCAGGTTCTGACCTGGTCTCTGCCGTAGCAGTGGCTCATCTCCATGCAGGCGTCTCCCTCGCTGCCTCCGTCTCCCTGAGAGCTGTAAAGCTGAGCCGCCTGCAGGAAGTAGGCGGCGGCCTCTTGGCTCTGCCCCAGTGCATTGTGGGCCAGGGCCAGGTTGAACTGGAGGTCCGGGAGACGATTGGCCTTTGGGCCGGGGTGAGCCCGGTGCAGGAAGTCTAGACCTTTGTCAGGTTGGCCCGACTCCACGTAGGCAGCACCGAGGTTAAAGGAACAGGCCCGGAGTACCCGAGAGTCCTGCAGCTGAGGGGGAGCAGAGCATGATGGGTAATTACGTACAGTCAAAATAGTTTACAGGTCCTACTGTTACTACTGTTGTTACAACTGTTGTTACTATTGTTATTACTGCTGCTGTGTACTACTGTTGTTATTACTCTTATTACTACTGCTGTGTACTACTGTTGTTATTACTCTTATTACTACTGCTGTGTACTACTGTTGTTATTTCTCTTATTACTACTGTTACGACTGTTGTTATCACTATTGTTACTAGTGTTATTACTGTTGTTATTACTGTTGGTATTACTGTTGTTACTACTGTTAGTATAACTATTGGTGCTACTGTTGTTATTATGGTTGTTACTATTGTTGTTATTACTGTTGTTACTACTGTTGTTATTACTCTCATTACTACAAGTGTTATTACTGTTGTTACTACTGTTGTTACTACTGTTTATACTACTGCTGTGTAATAGTGTTGTTATTACTCTTATTACTACTCTTAGTCTCACCTGCTGTGCGGCCTTCAGAGCGTTGTTAAAGCAGCTCAGAGCGTCTTCGGTCCGTCCGTCCTGCAGAGCTCCATGACCAGCAGACGTTAACCCCTCGATGTCCACCTCCTGAGCCTCCTTCCTCCTCGACTCCCTCCTCCTCCTCACCTTCACCTCCTCATCGGCACCTGAAGGAGACGCATCAGACGCCATGTTGGAGGAGAACTCACTTGGACAGAGTCTGAGGAGACACAGAGACATGAAGACATGAAACCTGAGGATCTCCTTTTAAACCTGCTAATAATCGTATTCTTATTATAATTATAATTCTTATTATGATTATTATTAATTATGATTATTATTATTATTATTATATTTATTTGTTACTCTTCCAGTTGTTTTCAGCTGAAAGCTAATGCTAAGCTAACAGCGCCCTCTGCTGGAGGAGTCAGCTCATCAACATTAAACTGAATTCTTCACTTTTCACCCCAGAAACAGATTAATAAATAAAGCTGATGAATAAATGTGAACTTTAAGAGAATGAATATTAAACAAGATATTTTATTATCAAGAAATCTGTTTATTTAGTTCATTAATAACTATATTTGTCTCCTTCATTTATTAACACTGGTTTGTATCTAATATCTAAGAATACAATGTTTACAATAACATCTAATTATTATTATTATTGTTATCATTAATTAATTTATAGATTTATAGAATATTAAAAACGTTACTTCCTGCTACTCTTAGCGTCACAGTTGTTGTTGTTGTTGTTCATCAGCTCCTGCTAGCCTGTTAGCCTGCCTTTAGCAGAGTGTTAGCAGTGGTAGCTAGCAGCGCTAACACTCTGTGAGTCATCACTTACTGTTTCCAGGTGAACGTCCTCTGACTGACGTCTCACAAATCCATAACTGATGTAAGATCGATACGTTTCAATAAGTGACGTGTTTAATGGAGCAGCTAGCTACATTAGCTACATTAGCTACGTGCTAACTGATGACTGTTGTTGACTCGGTTGCCATGGCAACATGAGGACGGGACGATACAAAGGAGACAAATTAAAAATTAAAAAGGAGAATGAACTGAATAAATTATCCATAAAATATATCTAATGTTAGTTATAGTTTCACAAACACTTAAGTTATCATAAATGTTTATTTAAACGACAGAAAAGACACAAACTACATGGACCACAATCCAACGCGACATCGTTCCAGCCTATGGGCGGAACGGCCTGGTCGTTCGGCCAATCAGAGAGCGGCCCGGTCGTTCGGCCAATCAGAGAGCGGCGGGAGCTTTTCAAACTGCGGACCGGAAGCAACTAGGAGCAGTTAGAACCGGGAGGAAGAAGAACCGGAGAGTTTGAGACGTTTTTTACGGTTTGATACGGTTTGAATTGACGGCGGAGACGCTTACCGTCGGTCTGATTCACGGAGTTAACTGTCCCACCGGAGACACGGAGACACGGAGACAACATGGCGGATTCATCCGGGCGATGTGAGTCAAACCTTCTTCTTCATGTTTCACTGAAACAACAATAAAACGTGTTTAATGTTGTTTTTATGGTCCGATGAATAATAGTGACACGTGCTCTTATTGATCTGATCATATCTGATGACGTTTTCACTTTATTAACATGAATCATTCCAAACATCACAGAAACATGTGGATTCTTTATTCTTCATGTACAAACACTTAAAACCGAATATTACTGTTTCATGTCTGAATATGTTTTATTTCTACTCGTTCATATCAGATTCAGACTGAAGAGTATTTCATCTAAATAGTGTTTCAGAAGGGTGTGTGTGTGTGTGTGTTCCAGATGAGCGTCTGACAGCAGAGCAGATGGATGAACAGAGGATCCAGAATGTGGCCTATCAGTACCTCTGCAGGCTGGAGGAGGCTAAGAGGTCAGTAAAGTCCACTCAGACCTGGTCCAGGTCCACCCTGAACTGGTTCTTGTTCTTTGGAGGCTCGTACCTGCAGCTGTGTCTGTCTGTGTGTTTCACTGTGTTGTGTCACATATGACATCACCTGTGACATCACTTCCTCAGGTGGATGGAGGCGTGTCTGGGGGAGGAGCTTCCTGCTCCCACTGAGCTGGAGGAGGCTCTGAGGAACGGAGTGGTTCTGGCTAAACTGGGTCATCGATTCGCTCCAAAGGCCGTCAACGTGAAGAAGATCTACGACCCGGACCAGCTCCGGTACCAGGTCTATAACACGCGCACACACACACACACACACACACACACACACACACACACACTAACCAGGACCAGCTCTGGTACCAGGTCTATAACACACACACACACACGCACTAACCAGGACCAGCTCTGGTACCAGGTCTATAACACACACACACACACACACACACACACACACTAACCAGGACCAGCTCTGGTACCAGGTCTATAACACACACACACACACACACACACACACACACACACACACTAACCAGGACCAGCTCTGGTACCAGGTCTATAACACACACACACACACACACTAACCAGGACCAGCTCTGGTACCAGGTCTATAACACACACACACACACACACACACACACACACACACACACTAACCAGGACCAGCTCTGGTACCAGGTCTATAACACACACACACACACACACACACACACACACACACACACACACTAACCAGGACCAGCTCTGGTACCAGGTCTATAACACACACACACACACACACATATTAAAACACAATATTTACACACACACACACAGTGTGTAAACACACACAGTGAACGTGTCACTAATCAGCTGTTATTGATCATCAGGCGGTCGGTCTTCAGTTCCGTCACACTGACAACATCAACCACTGGAGGATCGCCATGACGACACTCGGCCTGCCAGCGGTCAGTGATCAGAGTATTGATCAGAGTATTGATCAGAGTATTGACCAGAGTATTGATCTATTGACCAGAGTATTGATCTATTGACCAGAGTATTGATCTATTGACCAGAGTATTGATCAGAGATCAGAGTATTGATCAGAGTATTGATCTATTGATCAGAGTATTGATCTATTGATCAGAGTATTGACCAGTGACCAGAGTATTGATCAGAGATCAGAGTATTGATCAGAGTATTGATCTATTGATCACTGGTTGTTGTTGTTTTCAGATCTTTTATCCAGAAACTACAGACGTCTACGACAAGAAGAACATGCCGAGAGCTGTTTACTGTATCCATGCACTCAGGTGAGCTCACCTGTCTGTCTCCTCACCTGTCCATCTCTACACTTGACTGTCTCCACATCTTTCTCTTAACAGCCCGTCTCTCTCTCTCTACCTGTCTCTCTGCAGCCTGTACCTGTACAGACTGGGTCTGGCTCCTCAGATCCACGACCTCTATGGAAAAGTCAAGTTCACAGGTGGATATGATTCCTCGCAGTCAGTCAGACAGATGGGTAGTCGGTCAGACAGACGGGTAGTAGGTCAGTCAGACGGGTAGTCAGTCAGACAGACAGGTAGACAGACAGACAGGTAGTCGGTCAGACAGACGGGTAGTCAGACAGACAGGTAGTCGGTCAGTCAGACGGGTAGTCAGACAGACAGGTAGTCGGTCAGTCAGACGGGTAGTCGGTCAGACAGGTAGACAGACAGACAGGTAGTCGGTCAGTTAGACGGGTAGTCGGTCAGACAGACGGGTAGTCGGTCAGTCAGACGGGTAGTAGGTCAGTCAGACGGGTAGTCAGTCAGACAGACAGGTAGACAGACAGACAGGTAGTCGGTCAGACAGACGGGTAGTCAGACAGACAGGTAGTCGGTCAGTCAGACGGGTAGTCAGACAGACAGGTAGTCGGTCAGTCAGACGGGTAGTCGGTCAGACAGGTAGACAGACAGACAGGTAGTCGGTCAGTTAGACGGGTAGTCGGTCAGACAGACGGGTAGTCGGTCAGTCAGACGGGTAGTCAGACAGACGGGTAGTCGGTCAGTCAGACGGGTAGTCGGTCAGACAGACGGGTAGTCGGTCAGACAGACGGGTAGTCGGTCAGACAGACGGGTAGTCGGTCAGACAGACGGGTAGTCGGTCAGACAATTGTCAATAATTAAATAAACAGATTTGAGGGAACTTAATCAATAATGTTTATTTATGTTAATAGTTTAATACAAATTAATATCAGCTGATGAATAATGATCAACATTAATCGATGTGTGTGTGTGTGTAGCATTAATCGATGTGTGTGTGTGTGTGTGTGTGTGTTCAGAGGAGGAGATCAACAACATGAAGTCAGAGTTGGATAAATATGGAATCCAGATGCCGGCGTTCAACAAGATCGGAGGACTTCTGGCCAATGAGCTGTCAGAGGACGAGGCTGCAGGTAGAGAGAGAGAGACGATCTGATTGGCTGTGAGCTCACACCGTGGAGGAGGAGGCGGTAACTCTGTGTTTTCCCATCAGGCCATGCGGCGGTGATCGCCATCAACGAGGCGGTGGACAGAGGTCATCTGGAGGTGACGGCGGAGGCTCTGAGGAACCCTAACGCCCTGATCACTGACCTGCAGGAGGCGCTGATGAGCGCCTATCAGGAGGTGCTGCAGCAGGCCAAAGCCAGGAAGAAGGAGCAAGCAGCCAATAGGGTGAGAGACCAGACTGCTCTCTGACCAATCAGAAGACTCTGTCTGTAGTCCAGCTGTGTCTAATGTGTGTGTGTGTGTGTGTGTGTGTGTGTGTGTGTGTGTGTGTGTGTGTGTGTGTGTGTGTGTGTGTGTGTGTGTGTGTGTGTGTGTGTGTGTGTGTGTGTGTGTGTGTGTGTGTGTGTGTGTGTGTGTGTGTGTCAGTGTGGAGGTCAAGAGGAGAAAGATATCTACGAAGAGTTTCTGACTCGGAGAGAAATCCAGAACAACATCGACCTCGTGAACGGTGAGTTTGTCTCCTCCCCTGTCCGTCTCCTCCCCTGTCCGTCTCCTCCACTGTCCGTCTCCTCACTGTCCATCGCCTCACTGTCCGTCTCCTCACCTGTCCGTCTCCTCACCTGTCCTCCTCACCTGTCCTTCTCCTCACCTGTCCGTCTCCTCACCTGTCCGTCTCCTCACCTGTCCTCCTCACCTGTCCTTCTCCTCACCTGTCCTTCTCCTCACCTGTCCGTCTCCTCACCTGTCCGTCTCCTCACCTGTCCGTCTCCTCACCTGTCCGTCTCCTCACCTGTCCTTCTCCTCACCTGTCCGTCTCCTCACCTGTCCGTCTCCTCACCTGTCCGTCTCCTCACCTGTCCGTCTCCTCACCTGTCCGTCTCCTCACCTGTCCGTCTCCTCACCTGTCCGTCTCCTCACATGTCCGTCTCCTCACCTGTCCGTCTCCTCACCTGTCCGTCTCCTCACTGTCCGTCTCCTCACCTGTCCGTCTCCTCACCTGTCCTTCTCCTCACCTGTCCGTCTCCTCACCTCACCTGTCCGTCTCCTCTCCTCACCTGTCCGTCTCCTCACCTGTCCGTCTCCTCACCTCACCTGTCCGTCTCCTCTCCTCACCTGTCCGTCTCCTCTCCTCACCTGTCTGTCTCCTCACCTCACCTGTCCGTCTCCTCTCCTCACCTGTCCGTCTCCTCTCCTCACCTGTCCGTCTCCTCTCCTCACCTGTCCGTCTCCTCACCTCACCTGTCCGTCTCCTCTCCTCACCTGTCCGTCTCCTCACCTCACCTGTCCGTCTCCTCTCCTCACCTGTCCGTCTCCTCTCCTCACCTGTCCGTCTCCTCACCTGTCCGTCTCCTCTCCTCACCTGTCCGTCTCCTCTCCTCACCTGTCCGTCTCCTCACCTCACCTGTCCGTCTCCTCACCTGTCCGTCTCCTCACCTCACCTGTCCGTCTCCTCTCCTCACCTGTCCGTCTCCTCACCTCACCTGTCCGTCTCCTCACCTCACCTGTCCGTCTCCTCACCTCACCTGTCCGTCTCCTCTCCTCACCTGTCCGTCTCCTCACCTCACCTGTCCGTCTCCTCTCCTCACCTGTCCGTCTCCTCACCTCACCTGTCCGTCTCCTCTCCTCACCTGTCCGTCTCCTCTCCTCACCTGTCCGTCTCCTCTCCTCACCTGTCCGTCTCCTCTCCTCACCTGTCCGTCTCCTCTCCTCACCTGTCCGTCTCCTCACCTCACCTGTCCGTCTCCTCTCCTCACCTGTCCGTCTCCTCACCTCACCTGTCCGTCTCCTCTCCTCACCTGTCCGTCTCCTCACCTCACCTGTCCGTCTCCTCTCCTCACCTGTCCGTCTCCTCTCCTCACCTGTCCGTCTCCTCTCCTCACCTGTCCGTCTCCTCTCCTCACCTGTCCGTCTCCTCTCCTCACCTGTCCGTCTCCTCACCTCACCTGTCCGTCTCCTCTCCTCACCTGTCCGTCTCCTCACCTCACCTGTCCGTCTCCTCTCCTCACCTGTCCGTCTCCTCTCCTCACCTGTCCGTCTCCTCACCTCACCTGTCCGTCTCCTCACCTGTCCGTCTCCTCACATGTCCGTCTCCTCACCTGTCCGTCTCCTCACCTGTCCGTCTCCTCACCTGTCCGTCTCCTCACCTGTCCGTCTCCTCACCTGTCCGTCTCCTCACCTGTCCGTCTCCTCACCTGTCCGTCTCCTCACCTGTCCGTCTCCTCACCTGTCCGTCTCCTCACCTGTCCGTCTCCTCACCTGTCCGTCTCCTCACCTGTCCGTCTCCTCACCTGTCCGTCTCCTCACCTCACCTGTCCGTCTCCTCACCTCACCTGTCCGTCTCCTCACCTCACCTGTCCGTCTCCTCTCCTCACCTGTCCATCTCCTCACCTGTCCGTCTCCTCACCTCACCTGTCCGTCTCCTCTCCTCACCTGTCCGTCTCCTCACCTCACCTGTCCGTCTCCTCTCCTCACCTGTCCGTCTCCTCACCTCACCTGTCTGTCTCCTCACCTGTCCGTCTCCTCACCTCACCTGTCCGTCTCCTCTCCTCACCTGTCCGTCTCCTCTCCTCACCTGTCCGTCTCCTCTCCTCACCTGTCCGTCTCCTCTCCTCACCTGTCCGTCTCCTCACCTCACCTGTCCGTCTCCTCTCCTCACCTGTCCGTCTCCTCACCTCACCTGTCCGTCTCCTCTCCTCACCTGTCCGTCTCCTCTCCTCACCTGTCCGTCTCCTCTCCTCACCTGTCCGTCTCCTCTCCTCACCTGTCCGTCTCCTCTCCTCACCTGTCCGTCTCCTCTCCTCACCTGTCCGTCTCCTCTCCTCACCTGTCCGTCTCCTATATATATTTATAATATAAAGATTGATGATCTCTCCCTCAGTCCGGTCTGCGGTGGAGCAGGTGGATGAAGCTTTGGACTCTGCAGATGAACTGGCTCTGCTCTCCGCTCTGCAGCTACCATGTTTGGCCCTCAGGGGCCTCCGTACTGACAACGAGCCCTGGTACCTGGACCAGCTGTCAGCAGACCGCCAGCAGAACGCCCTGGTACTCATACAAATACTTATACACACAGAAATACAACAACATGTTTTAACCTCATAGGATAAAACACTTCAGTGTGGTAACAAAATTAAAGTTGATCCAGTTTAACCTCTGACCCCAGGATGAGGGAAGTGTGGATCCTCTGGAGCCTGAAGAGCTGCAGGAAGGTGTGACCATCGCCAACCAGGACGCCCAGAGAGCCAGAACCAGTAAGTCACACACCTGGGTCTATCCCAGTCCATACTGGACTAACACCACAGGTACCCTGACACCACTTACTGAATATGTGTGTGTGTGTGTGTGTGTGTGTGTGTGTGTGTGTGTCAGTGAATGCAGCGGTGCAGAGTGTTAATGCCTCGCTGCGTCTCAGTGACCCCCGACGCACCGTAAGCTGCCTGATGACCGCTGACCTCCAGCTTCCTGAAGTGTTTCCATTCGCTGCGACTCTTTATCACAGAGAGCTGCAGCTGCTGCAGAGACAGACCGCCCAGGTACACCTGAGATACACCTGAGAGACAGCCCTCCAATTTATTTGTTATATCCACCAGGAGCATCAAAGTTCTGATCCTGGACCAGAGGCTCTCTGGACACCAGAGATTCTTTGTGACTCTCTGGACACCAGAGAGTCTTCCACATAATCAATAATATGAATGCCGTTTTAATGAGTGTGTTTCCTGTCTGTCTCCACCAGGGGGAGCTGCAGCAGGAGGAGCTGTTTGTTGCTCTGGAGATGCTGTCAGCCGTCGCTCTCGTCAATCAGGCGTTGGAGGCGGGACAGCTGCAGCAGTTCAGCTCGTCATTGGTCAGTCTGTCAGCAGGACTCTCTGATGTGGACCACGCCCTGCTGGACAGGTACGACTCCTTCTACTTGATCCTCTCTATATACATAAATACAATCTAAACAGGTACGTTTGTAGTATGGTGATGATGATGTGATGGTGGTGATGATGGTGATGATGGTGATGGTGATGATGGTGATGATGGTGATGTGATGGTGATGATGGTGATGTGATGGTGATGATGGTGATGATGGTGATGGTGATGTGATGGTGATGTGGTGATGATGATGGTGATGATGGTGATGATGGTGATGATGGTGGTGATGGTGATGATGGTGATGTGATGGTGATGATGGTGATGGTGATGATGGTGATGGTGATGGTGATGTGATGGTGATGATGGTGATGGTGATGGTGATGTGATGGTGGTGATGGTGATGTGATGGTGGTGATGGTGATGTGATGGTGGTGATGGTGATGTGATGGTGATGATGGTGATGGTGATGGTGATGTGATGATGGTGATGTGATGGTGATGATGGTGATGGTGATGGTGATGTGATGATGGTGATGTGATGGTGATGGTGGTGATGGTGATGATGGTGATGGTGATGATGATGGTGATGTGATGGTGATGGTGATGGTGATGATGATGGTGGTGATGGTGGTGATGGTGATGTGATTGTGATGGTGATGTGATGGTGATGGTGATGGTGGTGATGTGATGGTGATGTGATTGTGATGATGATGGTGATGTGATGGTGGTGATGGTGATGTGATGGTGATGGTGATGATGGTGATGATGGTGGTTATGGTGATGTGATGGTGATGTGATTGTGATGATGATGGTGATGTGATGGTGATGATGATGGTGATGTGATGGTGATGGTGGTGATGTGATGGTGATGATGATGGTGATGTGATGGTGATGGTGGTGATGGTGATGTGATGGTGATGATGATGATGGTGATGTGATGATGGTGATGTGATGGTGGTGATGGTGATGGTGATGGTGATGCGATGGTGGTGATGGTGATGGTGGTGATGGTGGTGATGGTGATGGTGATGGTGGTGATGGTGATGTGATGGTGATGGTGATGGTGATGGTGATGGTGATGCGATGGTGGTGATGGTGATGGTGGTGATGGTGATGGTGATGATGGTGATGGTGATGATGGTGATGGTGATGGTGATGTGATGGTGATGATGATGGTGATGATGTCATCGTCAGGTACTTTGAGTGTCTGGTTGCTGTGAAGCAGCAGGTGAGCAGAGATCTGCTGACCTGGAATCAGCTGCAGGAAGGAATCAACTCGGTCAACAACTCGGTGCAGGACGAACACCAACGTAAGCAAAACACACCTTCACCTGTACGCTCTCTGACCTCTGTGTGACCTCTGTGTGACCTCTGTGTGACCTCTGTGTGACCTTCAGAGCTGCTGTCTGTCGGTCTGGTTAACGAGGCGGTGGTGAGAGGAGACGCTCAGAAGCTGCTGTCTGCGCTGCTGCTGCCCTCCTGTGGTGTGGAGGAGGTTCTACCTGCCAACACCTGCAGATACCTGACCCTGCTGACCAGAGCCAGGCATCACAAAGCTCAGGTAGCCAATCACAGGTGGTCAATTACAGGTGGTCAATCGCAGCTAAACAGGGATTCAAAACGACATCTCAGACTTGAACTTGATCTTTAACGTTGAGTTGTTTGAATGAACCTGAGTTTTTTTTCTTTTTTGTCCAATCAGGTGAGCAGAGAGCCAGGAGCTGAGCTGTGGTTGGCTGATATCCAGGAGGCAGTGAAGAGAGCCAATCAGCAGAGTCAGAAAACTCTGAAGAGTGAGCCCTGGTCTTTATTGATCACAGCTTGTTATTATTATTTTAGTATAATTATTCTGTCGCTCCATGAATGTGTATCATTATTATTATTATTAATGGTGTTGTTGTGTGTGTCTCTCAGTGTGTCTGTCAGTAGCTGCAGTGAATCAGGCCGTGAAGGAGAACAAAGTGAACCAGACTCTCCGTGTCCTGAGTTTACCTGAAGTCCAGCTGCAGGGCGTCGATCCCTCGGGTGCTGCAGATTATCAGAGAGAGCTGTACGGTCTGATGACAGACAGGACGCTCTCAGGTAAGACCGACCTCTTCACTTTATCTCACCTGCTGAGAACAAAAACATGTGGAACTGTAAACGTCCGTTTGTGTTCAGGAGACAACAGAAGTCCGTGGGTTCGAGTCCGGCTGGACGACGGCTCGTTTTACTACCTACACCTGAACAGACTGGAGGGCACCTGGGAGGAACCCAACGGCTTCATCAACAACAGTGTGTTCCTCGACCGGCCCCAGATACAGGTGAGATACACACACACACACACACACACCTGAGGGTCAGGGTCTGCTACAGGTACAGTCACACCTGCAGTGGGGACCATGTGACGTCATGTGACCTCCTTACAGGAAGTAGTCAGCACCGTTTCAAACTCGCACAGTCGTAACGCCCTCTGGAGGAGCAGAGAAGCCCTCGTCGCTCGTCTGCAGGCGGTCAGTCGAGGGTTCCTGCTCAGACAGAAGCTGGAGGCTCGACGGCATTACCTGAGCAGTCAGACCCCTGCTGTCGTCACCATCCAGGTGAGCTGATACTTGTACATGATGTCACCGGTTCTGAATGCTAACTGGTTTATACTGGATCATACTAACTGGTGTGAGCTGGTGTGTTCAGGCTCACTGGAGGAGGTTGGTCCAGCAGGAGGCGTACAGACGCCGGCTGCAGCTTCTCTACATGAACTGGAGAGCTGTTGTCAAGGTAACGCCCAACTCCTCATGACTCAAACTACAGGTGATGTTTGAAGCCTTCAAGGTCTAAAAACACAATTCAAATAAGGAAATAATAGATTATATTTTTACTATCATTATTAATGAAGTATAATAATGTTCTTAGAGCTCGTGTTAGAAGTTAAACATCATAATTCATCTCTAATATCTATTTTATATTAACATGTAAACATCTCCTTCAAACTACTGGATTCATTCTAGTTTATCACCAAAACTACATTTTACAGATGACATGTGAACACATCATGATAACGTTATAATGTACCTTCAGCCAGTACTCATGTTCAGTGACCAGAGCCTGAAGGCATCATAATGTACCTGAAGTGAACCTCCGTTGGTTAGCCGTTAGCGGTGCTGCTAACGTTACTAGCTCTCCTCCTGTTGGTTTAAACACTGATTGGTTGTTTACAATGAAACATGATCAGAGATCAGAGACTAGAAACACATGTTCTACTGAGTCAGTACAACTTTATTTACACTGGGATGGTTAACGTTAACCATCACAGTGTAAATAAAGTTTAACGTTAACCATCACAATGTAAATAAAGTTTAATCGTTAACCATCAGAGTGTAAATAAAGTTTAATCGTTAACCATCACAGTCTAAATAAAGTTTAACGTTAACCATCACAGTGTAAATAAAGTTTAATCGTTAACCATCACAGTGTAAATAAAGTTTAACGTTAACCATCACAATGTAAATAAAGTTTAACGTTAACCATCACAGTGTAAATAAAGTTTAACGTTAACCATCACAATGTAAATAAAGTTTAACGTTAACCATCACAATGTAAATAAAGTTTAACGTTAACCATCACAGTGTAAATAAAGTTTAACGTTAACCATCACAATGTAAATAAAGTTTAACGTTAACCATCAGAGTGTAAATAAAGTTTAATCGTTAACCATCACAGTCTAAATAAAGTTTAACGTTAACCATCACAATGTAAATAAAGTTTAATCGTTAACCATCACAGTGTAAATAAAGTTTAATCGTTAACCATCACAGTGTAAATAAAGTTTAACGTTAACCATCACAGTGTAAATAAAGTTTAACGTTAACCATCACAATGTAAATAAAGTTTAACGTTAACCATCACAGTGTAAATAAAGTTTAACGTTAACCATCACAGTGTAAATAAAGTTTAACGTTAACCATCACAGTGTAAATAAAGTTTAACGTTAACCATCACAATGTAAATAAAGTTTAATCGTTAACCCTCACAGTGTAAATAAAGTTTAATGTTAACCATCACAGTGTAAATAAAGTTTAACGTTAACCATCACAGTGTAAATAAAGTTTAACGTTAACCATCACAGTGTAAATAAAGTTTATCGTTAACCATCACAATGTAAATAAAGTTTAACGTTAACCATCACAATGTAAATAAAGTTTAATCGTTAACCATCAGAGTGTAAATAAAGTTTAATCGTTAACCATCACAGTGTAAATAAAGTTTATCGTTAACCATCACAATGTAAATAAAGTTTAACGTTAACCATCACAATGTAAATAAAGTTTAATCGTTAACCATCACAGTGTAAATAAAGTTTAATCGTTAACCATCACAGTGTAAATAAAGTTTAACGTTAACCATCACAATGTAAATAAAGTTTAATCGTTAACCATCACAGTGTAAATAAAGTTTAACGTTAACCATCACAGTGTAGATAACGTTTAATCGTTAACCATCACAGTGTAAATAAAGTTTAATCGTTAACCATCACAATGTAAATAAAGTTTAACGTTAACCATCACAGTGTAAATAAAGTTTAACGTTAACCATCACAGTGTAAATAAAGTTTAACGTTAACCATCACAGTGTAAATAAAGTTTAACGTTAACCATCACAGTGTAAATAAAGTTTAATCGTTAACCATCACAGTGTAAATAAAGTTTAACGTTAACCATCACAGTGTAAATAAAGTTTAACGTTAACCATCACAGTGTAAATAAAGTTTAATCGTTAACCATCACAGTGTAAATAAAGTTTAACGTTAACCATCACAATGTAAATAAAGTTTAACGTTAACCATCACAGTGTAAATAAAGTTTAACGTTAACCATCACAGTGTAAATAAAGTTTAACGTTAACCATCACAGTGTAAATAAAGTTTAACGTTAACCATCACAGGGTAAATAAAGTTTAACGTTAACCATCACAGTGTAAATAAAGTTTAACGTTAACCATCACAGTGTAAATAAAGTTTAACGTTAACCATCACAGTGTAAATAAAGTTTAACGTTAACCATCACAGTGTAAATAAAGTTTAACGTTAACCATCACAGGGTAAATAAAGTTTAACGTTAACCATCACAGTGTAAATAAAGTTTAACGTTAACCATCACAGTGTAAATAAAGTTTAACGTTAACCATCACAGTGTAAATAAAGTTTAACGTTAACCATCACAGTGTAAATAAAGTTTAACGTTAACCATCACAGTGTAAATAAAGTTTAACGTTAACCATCACAATGTAAATAAAGTTTAACGTTAACCATCACAATGTAAATAAAGTTTAACGTTAACCATCACAGGGTAAATAAAGTTTAACGTTAACCATCACAGTGTAAATAAAGTTTAACGTTTTTATTCACAGATCCAGTCGTTTGTGAAGATGTGGTCTGCGAGGAGGAAATATCGAGCTCGACTATGTTTCTTCAGACGTCATGTGAGTCGTCCTGATTTCTCAGATTCACACTGAACTGTGTTCACACTTGGAACAGATCTGAGAGCAGTTTGTGTGTTACATGTGTGTGTCCACAGGTGGGTGCTGTCGTAAAGATCCAGGCCTTCTTCAGAGCCAACAGAGCTCGAGACCAGTACAGGATGCTGGGTAAGTTCACTAATGAGGGAACACTAACGAGGGGTTACCTGTGATTGGAACAGCTGTGAGCATTAATGGCCCCTCCTCTCACCTGTCTCAGTGCACTCGGCCACGCCCCCCCTGTCTGTGGTCAGGAAGTTTGTTCACCTGCTCGACCTGGGTGACGCCGACATCAGAGAGGAGGCGGAGCAACTGCGTCTGAGGGAGGAGGTGGTGAGGAGCATCCGCTTCAACAGACAGCTGGAGGCAGACCTGGACCTGATGGACCTGAAGATCGGCCTGCTGGTCCGAAACAGAGCCACACTGCAGGTAACTCACCTGTTAACAGGTAACTCACCTGTTAACAGGTAACACACCTGTTAACAGGTAACTCACCTGTTAACAGGTAACACACTGCTTAACAGGTAATTCCTACCCAGATTACATAAACCAGACCCCATCATGCCTCGTTAATGGTTGTGTCCTCGTTAACGAAGCTCTCTCTTTAACAGGAAGTGGTGTCTCACTGTAAGAAGCTGACGAAGAAGAACAAGGAGCAGCTGTCAGACATGATGGACCTGGAGAGAAGTAAAGGACTAAAGGCTCTGAGCAGAGAGAGGAGAGAGAGACTGGAGGCCTACCAACACCTGTTCTACCTGCTGCAGGTGAGACACACACACACGCACACCACCTGTTGTACCTGCTGCAGGTGAGACACACACACCTGTTGTACCTGCATATGTTAACAGAGTGTGTGTTGTTTCAGACTCAGCCTCTCTACCTGGCTCAGCTGATCTTCCTGATGCCTCAGAGTCGCTCCACCTCCTTCATGGAGATGTTGGTGTTCAGTCTGTTTAACTACGGCTCCGACTGCAGAGAGGCCTTCCTGCTGCTGCAGCTGTTCACTGAGGCGCTGCGATACGAGATCAGGTGATGCACACACACACACACACACATTAAGACACACACACACACACACACACACTGTGACTGTGTTGTAACTTTTACCTGTGTGATGGTGTCAGACTGAAAGTGGAGCAGCCTCAGGACGTGGTCACAGGAAATCCCACCGTCATCAAGATGTTGGTGAACTTTTACCGTCACGCTCGCGGTCAGAACGCCCTCCGGGAGTCTCTGGGTCCGGCTCTGCAGGACGTCCTGCTGGACCGGACTCTAAGCATCAGGACCGACCCGGTGGACGTCTACAAGACCTGGATCAACCAGACGGAGACCCAGACCGGACACAAGAGGTCTGAACAGACACTGATTCACCTGCAGGGCTGTAGATGTCTATGGACATCTGTCTTTGTGACCAGTTCAGCTTTCTTTACCTGACTCACCTGTTTGTGTCCCTGCAGCTCTCTGCCGTACGAGGTTTCACCTGCAGATGCTCTGAGTCACCCTGAAGTCCAGCGACGCATCGACATCGCCATCATCAACCTGAAGAACCTGACAGACCGAGTTTTCAAAGCCATCACCTCCAACCTCGACAAACTACCGTAGGTCTCCACCCGTTCGCCTCCACAAACCACCGTAGGTCTCCACCCGATCTCCTCCACAAACTACCGTAGGTCTCCACCCGTTCGCCTCCACAAACTACCGTAGGTCTCCACCCGATCTCCTCCACAAACTACCGTAGGTCTCCACCCGATCTCCTCCACAAACTACCGTAGGTCTCCACCCGTTCGCCTCCACAAACTACCGTAGGTCTCCACCCGATCTCCTCCACAAACTACCGTAGGTCTCCACCCGATCTCCTCCACAAACTACCGTAGGTCTCCACCCGTTCGCCTCCACAAACTACCGTAGGTCTCCACACGATCTCCTCCACAAACTACCGTATGTATCCACCCGTTCGCCTCCACAAACTACCATAGGTCTCCACCCGTTCTCCACCACAAACTACCGTAGGTCTCCACCCGATCGCCTCCACAAACTACCGTAGGTCTCCGCTCGTTGACCTCCACAAACTACCGTAGGCCTCCACCATTTACCTCCACAAACTACCGTAGACCTCCACCATTTACCTCCACAAACTACCGTAGGCCTCCACCATTTACCTCCACAAACTACCGTAGGTCTCCGCTCGTTGACCTCCACAAACTACCGTATGCCTCCACCCTTTACCTCCACAAACTAATGTAGGCCTCCACCCTTTACCTCCACAAACTTAATGTAGGCCTCCACCCTTTACCTCCACAAACTACCGTAGGCCTCCACCCTTTACCTCCACAGACATCACATTAATGTTGTGTGTTTTTGTGTTTGTTGTAGTTATGGATTACGTTACACAGCGAAGGTTCTCAGAGACGCTCTGAAGGCAAAGTTCCCTGAAGCCAGCGAGGACGAACTCTACAAGGTAGGCTCCAGGAATCAGACAGAGCCTCAACCAGTACCAGCCCCATAATCCACCACCAGTGTCAGAGTTGTCTCACTGCCTCCTGTCCCTCAGATCGTTGGTAACCTGGTCTACTATCGCTACATGAACCCGGCCATCGTGGCCCCGGACGGTTTTGACGTGGTGGACCGGTCCGCCGGCTCGTCCCTGCAGCCGGAGCAGCGTCACATCCTGGGCTCCGTCGCCCGGATGCTGCAGCACGCCGCCGCCAACAAACACTTCCACGGAGACGGGTACCACGTCAGAGCCCTGAACCAGTACATCAGCCAGACCCACTACAAGTTCAGGTCAGAGTCCTGACATGACCTTTGACCTCTGGATTCAGAACAAGCACAGAAGACTTTATTTACTGAAATCATTTCTGTCTGTACTTGACAGGAAGTTCCTGTTGTGCGTTTGTGACGTTCCTGAACCAGAAGACAGATTCAACATGGACGAATACTCGGAGCTGCTCATCGTCAACAAACCCGTTGTCTACATCTCCGTCAGCGAGCTGCTCAACACTCACCAGGTCTGTATGGAGTCTAGACCTGGACCTGGTCTGAGTCTAGACCTGGACCTGGATCATACAGGGAACACCACATCTGCATCTTCATTCTGTGTGTTTGTGTTTGTGTGTTTAGTTGTTGTTGGAGCAGCAGGTGGTTTTGTGTCCAGACCCTTCAGACTCTCTCAGACTGCTGCTGAAGGACCTCGGATCAGTTCCCACCCTGCAGGACCTCATTGGTACTACACCTAATACTACTTGTACTACTTGTACTACTTGATCCTGTTCGTACCAGTGTGACTCCACATTTTCATTTGTGCATAAAAACCTGAGTGGACACCAGAACCAGGATCTGACGTCTGTGCTTTCTGCTCTTCAGGGGAGTCTTCATCAGCAGATCCAGGATCAGAGTCCGGTCTGTCTCAGAGCAGCAAGATGGAGGTTTCTCTGACTCTCACCAACAAGTTTGACATCTTCAACGAGTCCAACGACAAACCGGACGCCAGAGGACTGCTGCTCAGGTGACTTAGCATGTTAGCTTCACTTGCTCAGCTAGCTTAGCATGTTAGCCTGTTAGCTTCACCTGCTCAGGTAATGTAGCGTGCTCAGATGCACCAGCTCACGAATCACACTAGTTTGTTTATTGAAGTTCTTTTGTTGTTGTTTTTTCAGCACGAAGCAGCTGATCATTGATGTCATCAGGACTCAGTCAGGTGACTCTCTGAGTGACATCCTGAGAGCATCTGTGTCACATGACCAGGTACACACACACACACACACACACACACACCTACACACACACACACACACAGAGCCCCACACACACACACACACACAGGTGAACCTCAGTCTCTCCTCCTCCTCACAGGAGGCGTGTCACGATTGGCTGGTCCAGCAGCGAGCTCAGCGAGACGCTCGCACACCTGAGAAGATGAAGAGGAACCAGTCGCTGGTCGCAAACGGCAACCTGAGTTTAGAGGAGAAGAAGAGGAAGATCCTGAGGTGTCTTCGTCGTCTGGAGGGTCTGGGAGTCCTGAGACCACCTCAGACTGAGAACCAGATCCTGCAGATGATCGCAAAGGTGACCGAGCACACACACACACACACACACACACACACACACACACACACACACACAGGAAGTTCAGGTCTTTGTGAGCTGAACTTCCTGTCGGGTCACAGTTAAAGGTACAGTAACATAAAATACTCACTCATGAGCTTCAAGGTGTAATGTGGAAACATTGATGAAGTTTCTCACCATTTCATTTCTTTCTATCGTGGACCAAAATATTAGCAAATTAATAATAATGATGATGATGTAATACCCCCACCACCAGGACATCCGTCAGCAGCGACTGCACCGTCAGCGTCGGGGGGCGGAGCTACAGAAGCTCCGTCAGACTCTCAGCAGCCTGCAGGCAAAGAGCAGCTTCCACAGCGAACAGGTGGACTACTACAGACATTACATCACTTCCTGTCTGGACAACCTGACCGCCAACAGGTGCACTCACACACACTCACACACACATACACACCATTAGTATTATTGTTATTATGGTTCCTGGTAGACAGACAGACAGACGGGTAGGTAGACAGACAGACAGACGGGTAGGTAGGTAGACAGACAGACGGGTAGGTAGACAGACAGACGGATAGGTAGACAGACGGGTAGGTAGACAGACAGACGGGTAGGTAGACAGACAGACGGATAGGTAGACAGACGGGTAGGTAGACAGACAGACGGGTAGGTAGACAGACAGGTAGGTAGACAGACAGACGGGTAGGTAGACAGACAGACGGGTAGGTAGACAGACAGACGGGTAGGTAGGTAGGTAGACAGATGGGTAGGTAGGTAGACAGACAGACGGGTAGGTAGGTAGACAGACAGACGGGTAGGTAGGTAGACAGACAGACGGGTAGGTAGGTAGACAGACAGACGGGTAGGTAGGTAGACAGACAGACGGGTAGGTAGACAGACAGACGGGTAGGTAGACAGACAGACAGACGGGTAGGTAGGTAGACAGACAGACGGGTAGGTAGACAGACAGACGGGTAGGTAGGTAGGTAGACAGACGGGTAGGTAGGTAGACAGACAGACGGGTAGGTAGACAGACAGACGGGTAGGTAGACAGACAGACGGGTAGGTAGACAGACAGACGGGTAGGTAGACAGACAGACGGGTAGGTAGACAGACAGACGGGTAGGTAGGTAGACAGACAGACGGGTAGGTAGGTAGACAGACAGACGGGTAGGTAGGTAGACAGACAGACGGGTAGGTAGGTAGACAGACAGACGGGTAGGTAGGTAGGTAGACAGACAGACGGGTAGGTAGGCAGACAGACGGGTAGGTAGGTAGGTAGACAGACAGACGGGTAGGTAGGTAGACAGACGGGTAGGTTGACAGACAGACGGGTAGGTAGGTAGACAGACAGACGGGTAGGTAGACAGACAGACGGGTAGGTAGACAGACAGACGGGTAGGTAGACAGACAGACGGGTAGGTAGACAGACAGACGGGTAGGTAGACAGACAGACGGGTAGGTAGACAGACAGACGGGTAGGTAGACAGACAGACAGACGGGTAGGTAGACAGACAGACGGGTAGGTAGACAGACAGACGGGTAGACAGGCAGACGGGTAGGTAGGTAGACAGACGGGTAGGTAGGTAGACAGGTAGGTAGGTAGACAGACGGGTAGGTAGGTAGACAGACAGACAGACGGGTAGGTAGGTAGACAGGTAGATGTGCTCTGTCTCTCACACACACACACACGAGGTCAAAGGTGACATTGTGTGATTGGTTATATGTTGCAGTAAATCGACCAATAAGAAGGCAGCAGAGAGCAAAGGGAAGAAGAAGCTTCCTGCTCTGAGCTACAGCGCCACCCGACTGCAGGAGAAGGGAGTTCTGTTAGAGATACAGGACCTACCAGCTACACAGTGAGAGACACACAACACACAGCTACACAGTGAGAGACACACAACACACACAACTACACACACAACTACACAGTGAGACACACAACTACACAGCTACACAGTGAGACACACAACTACACACACAGCTACACAGTGAGAGACACACAACACACACAACTACACAGTGAGACACACAACTACACACACAGCTACACAGTGAGAGACACAACTACACACACAGCTACACAGTGAGAGACACAACACACAGCTACACAGTGAGAGACACAACTACACACACACAGCTACACAGTGAGAGACACACAACACACACACAGCTACACAGTGAGAGACACACAACACACACAGCTACACAGTGAGAGACACAACTACACACACAGCTACACAGTGAGAGACACAACACACAGCTACCAGCTACACAGTGAGACACACAACTACACACACAACTACACAGCTACACAGTGAGAGACACAACACACAGCTACCAGCTACACAGTGAGAGACACACAACACACAGCTACACAGTGAGAGACACACAGCTACACAGTGAGAGACACACAACTACACAGTGAGACACACAACACACAGCTACACACAGCTACACAGTGACACACACAACACACACACAACTATACAGCTACACAGTGAGATACACAACTACACACACAGCTACACACACAACTACACAGCTACACAGTGAGACACACAACACACAGCTACACAGTGAGACACACAACACACAGCTACACAGTGAGACACACAACACACAGCTACACAGTGAGACACACAACACACACACAGCTACACACACAACTACACAGCTACACAGTGAGACACACAACACACAGCTACACAGTGAGACACACAACACACAGCTACACAGTGAGACACACAACACACAGCTACACAGTGAGACACACAACACACAGCTACACAGTGAGACACACAACACACAGCTACACAGTGAGACACACAACACACAGCTACACATGTTGTCCTCTCATAAAAGTGAACCGATCTGATCTTCCAGGTTTAAGAACGTGGTCTTCGACATCGTTCCTGGACCTGAGAGAGGAAGCTTCAACGTCAAGGCTCGATTCCTTGGAGTCGAGATGGAAGAGTTCCTCCTTAAATACCAGGTAATAATGCAGGCTAAATACTGAGCTAATGCAGGCTAAATACTGAGCTAATGCAGGCTAAATACTGAGCTAATGCAGGCTAAATACTGAGCTAATGCAGGCTAAATACTGAGCTAATGCAGGCTAAATACTGAGCTAATGCAGGCTAAATACTGAGCTAATGCAGGCTAAATACTGAGCTAATGCAGGCTAAATACTGAGCTAATGCAGGCTAAATACTGAGCTAATGCAGGCTAAATACTGAGCTAATGCAGGCTAAATACTGAGCTAATGCAGGCTAAATACTGAGCTAATGCAGGCTAAATACTGAGCTAATGCAGGCTAAATACTGAGCTAATGCAGGCTAAATACTGAGCTAATGCAGGCTAAATACTGAGCTAATGCAGGCTAAATACTGAGCTAATGCAGGCTAAATACTGAGCTAATGCAGGCTAAATACTGAGCTAATGCAGGCTAAATACTGAGCTAATGCGGGCTAAATACTGAGCTAATGCGGGCTAAATACTGAGCTAATGCTGGCTAAATACTGAGCTAATGCGGGCTAAATACTGAGCTAATGCGGGCTAAATACTGAGTTAATGCGGGCTAAATACTGAGCTAATGCGGGCTAAATACTGAGCTAATGCGGGCTAAATACTGAGCTAATGCAGGCTAAATACTGAGCTAATGCAGGCTAAATACTGAGCTAATGCAGGCTAAATACTGAGCTAATGCAGGCTAAATACTGAGCTAATGCGGGCTAAATACTGAGCTAATGCGGGCTAAATACTGAGCTAATGCAGGCTAAATACTGAGCTAATGCGGGCTAAATACTGAGCTAATGCGGGCTAAATACTGAGCTAATGCGGGCTAAATACTGAGCTAATGCAGGCTAAATACTGAGCTAATGCGGGCTAAATACTGAGCTGTGTGTGTGTTACAGCGGGTGTGCCGTGGGAAAATGTCCAATTTCAGTCAAAAAAACATTATTTAGTTGCTGGACGTCTGAGCTGCAATATAGCGGCTGACTAAGTAATAATACTCTTCCATGCCAGTGGGTGGTAGTAGGTAGCGCAATAAAGACCGTGATAATTTAAGACGGTAAAATGAAATGCTGCGCGGGAGAGTAATAATGCAGACTCTGAACTGGGCCCTGGACAACATAACCCAGATGAAAAGCCTAGTAAGGATCAACACATTTAGAGACTTGTCATTACATTGTCAGCATATTTCAAACATGTCAAACTCAAATATTCTGACCCTCGGTACAATTGTATCCGGGCCGTCAGAATCATATGTTTATCATAACTGGCCCGACACACCACAGAGCTCCGGGACGAAACGTGGCGATGTTAGCTGGCTTTATGTGCAACATAACGAAGCATCTCACTGCGCTAAACCTCCAGCTTCAGGGACGGGGACGTGTGATCACAGACATGTGTGATGCAGTAAAAGTCTCCACCGCTGTGTTCCCGACTGAGCATTTTGCTGATAAACTGGGTGCACTTGGCACAGAGTTCACTCGGCGATTTGCCGACTTTGCAGCTCAGAAATTTTAATTTGAACTGCTCAGCAATCCGTTTGCAGTTGACGTGGAAAGAGCACCCGTGGAGCTGATAGACCTCCAGTGTAATGACACTCAAGGCAAAGTATGACTCTGAGGGCACTGCACAGTTTCCAAGCTTCATCCCGAAACGATGCCTTAACTCCGCCTACATGCTGCTCAAATGCTCTGCATGTTTGGAAGCACATACCTGTGTGAGCAGCTGTTCTCTGTGATGAAGATGAACACAGACCCACACAGGAGTCGTCTCACTGATGCACACCTTCACTCCATCTTGAGGGTTTCCACAGAACCTAACTCCAGATATTAATGAACTGGCAGCCAAGAGAAGATGCCAAACATCTGGCTCTGGTACACATGCATAAAATAATGTAGCCTATAAACATGTGTTCTTTTTGCACTTTGTCCAATACCTATTTGGTTGTTGGTGTGCCGCGGGATCTTTTTAATGTAAAAAATGTGCCACGGCTCATAAAAGGTTGACAAACACTGTGTTACAGGACCTGCTACAGCTGCAGTATGAAGGTGTGGCGGTGATGAAGATGTTCGACAAGGCGAAGGTCAACGTTAACCTGCTCATCTTCCTCCTCAACAAGAAGTTCTTCAAGAAATGAACCAAGTGATTCACTGTACACTCCTATCTCTCTTTGTGTGTTCATTCATATATTATATATATGTTCATTTATATATTATGTTTTAATACATAGAACAGAGTGAAGCATCTTCTTTACACTCCTATCTCTGTCTATATCTCACTAAAGTTTACAGAGTGAGGCATCTTGTTTTTTATCATCTCTTTACTCATCAGTCAAATCAGCTTTATATTGACATAAATGTCGTTACTACATTATTACCAAAGCTCAGTTACATAATATTACCTTACTGTAGTAATAAAGTACAACATGTTTATGCTCCTAAACACTCCTATCTCTGTCTTTATATTTTTTATATCTCATTACGTAAAGTTACATCTAATAAATCGTACAAAAACACTAGCTAAGAATTTAAATATGTCAATAAACTATGTTTTATTTTGAAGGAAGGCCATGAATCAGTAAACGCAACAGAATCAGAGTATTGATCAGATCAATTAGGTCACCGATGATTTCACTGGTCTTTGCTGTTTGAGCTGCAAAACTACAAACAGACTTCAAAGTTTAATTTCATTTTAGAAAATGTCAGTCGATTGGATGACTGATCAATAACTGATGACTGATCAATAACTGATGACTGATCAATAACAGATGACTGATCAATAACAGATGTCTGATCAATAACATGACTGATCGACAACTGATGACTGATCGACAACTGATGACTGATCGACAACAGATGACTGATCGACAACAGATGACTGATCAATAACATGACTGATCGACAACAGATGACTGATCGACAACAGATGACTGATCAATAACATGACTGATCGACAACTGATGACTGATCGACAACTGATGACTGATCAATAACATGACTGATCGACAACAGATGACTGATCGACAACTGATGACTGATCGACAACTGATGACTGATCGACAACTGATGACTGATCAATAACATGACTGATCGACAACAGATGACTGATCGACAACTGATGACTGATCAACAACTGATGACTGATCAACAACTGATGACTGATCGACAACTGATGACTGATCAACAACTGATGACTGATCGACAACTGATGACTGATCAACAACTGATGACTGATCAATAATTGTAAATATTTTCTGTCACTTTCTGTTTGTTTTATTTGAAATGAAACTTTTATGTGTTTTGTCTTCATTAAATATCTGAACGTCTTCAGCTGTTTCTGACTGGAATCAATTAGTTCATTGAAGAGATCAATATGCAGATGATGTCATTCTGCTGGTTTTATTCAGGAGACAACTTCCTGTTCTTTAAATGAAGTCAGTGCTTCAAGTGTTAAAGCTGCATTCTCTCTAGTGTCCACCAGGGGGCGACTCCTCTGGTTCTATAGAAGTCTATGAGAAAATGACTCTACTTCTCTCTTGATTTATTACCTCAGTAAACATTGTAAACATGAGTTTATGGTCTCAATCTCTAGTTTCAAGTCTTCTTCAATACAGCATGATGTTCATTTAGTACATTATGGTCCATTTAGAGTCAAACAGACCATAAAGCAGGGGATGCTTTAGGGGCGGGGCTACACAGTGATTGACAGGTCTCTACCAGAGACGTATACGGCGTCTCTACGTCACTCCTCCTCAGTCCAGATATGGTCACTTCCTGTTCACTGGTTGTAACATGCTTATATAACATGAAGTCGAGAGTGACCCACTTTAAACCCGGACTGGTGGGGGTCCAAGAGGCTGTTCTGGTGGAGATAGGAAGACAGTTGGTTAAAGACAAGTTCAAGTGTTTTGGATAGAAAGGGTAGAAGAGAAACCGGTCTGAAGTTCTTGACATCAGAGGGGTCACGTGATGGTTTCTTCAGAAGGGGGGTGACTCTGGCAGTCTTGAAAGCCGTGGGAAAGCATCCTGAAGCAAGAGATGTGTTGATGAGGTGGGTGAGGAAAGGAAGGAGTTCAGTCGCAATAGACTGAAGAAGAGGGGAGGGGATCGGATCAAGAGAGCACGTGGTGGGGCGGTTAGAGGTAACAAGGTTGAGGACCTCGTTAGGGGAGAGGGGAGCCAGATAGGGTAGGATGGGGCATGGAGAGGGGAGGGAGAGCTGGAGAGGGTAGAGAGGGACACTGAGAGAGGGAGGATCTGATATATAGTTGGCGAAATCATCAGGGAGAAGGGAGGAAGTAGGAGGAGGGGGTGGGGTTTAGAATGAAGAGAAAGTTTCGAAGAGTTTTTAAGGATTGGAAGCAGAGGTTAGGATTTTAGAGCGGAAGAACGCAGCTTTAGCAGTAGAGAGAGAGGAGGAACAAGTGGAGAGAAGAGATTGGAAGTTAAGAAGGTCCTCCGGGAGTTTCCCTTTTCTCCATTTACGCTCAGCCTCTCTTAGGCTCCGTCTGTCAGTACGCACTGAGTCCGACGGCCGTGGGGCAGGTGGGGTTGGCCGTGCAGGCCTGGAGGTGAAGGGTCAGAGGTTGTCCAAAGAAGAGGAAAGGGTGGAGAGGAGAAGATCAGTAGCAGTATCAGGGGATAGGAGAGAGAAGGATTCAGGGTCAGTATATATAACCAACTATTTCATGACTATTTGCTAGCTTCGTAAGCAGTTAGTGCTGTTAGCATGTTGAGGCAAATCAAAACACTCCCACTCCGGTATTTAGCACCTGTAGGTCTTTATGCATCATTATTTCTGTTCTGGACACACAGAGAAAATAAAAACGTGGGACTGTTCCTTTAAGTGTCCTTTGGCACCCCCTTGAGTCCAACCAGATGAAGTGCTTCAGGGTGGACATTACAGTACAGGCTCATCTTTACAGTATTTACATTCTCAACAGGTTTTGGTTCACATCGTCCACACGACTTCTTTGGAATTTCACGAAGAAGAAGTTCATCTCGACAACAAATCGGATCAAAAACATCACCCCGGTTAAAGTACGGAAACATCGTCCAGGTTTCAAACGTCCCTCTGAACAGTAAAATGAAGAGGATTCATTCAGAGGAACTCTGCATCATAGTGGATTAAGTAGACCACATACAAGCGCAGTAGGTAGTTTCACACGTCGTCACATTCTTCAATCAGAACAGGAGCTTATCAATTCAAATATAAATATGTTAGCTTCATTAATGAGAAGATAGAGTTCCACCTTCAGGTTGAACTTCAGGTCCAGAAGAAGAAGGTTCATGTTTTTCATTCGACACCGTGAGAGAAAAAAAATGAACCTCAGTGCAAAATTGTGCATCTGTAAACATCAAACAAGTCAGGTTATATATCTTCTTATTTATAGTTTAATGACGAGGAAGCATCAGGAATGTTTTTGTAAACCGACTGTTGACCCAGAAAAAGAAGCTTCCTGGAAAACTGGAGAGCTGCAACGACTTCTCTTATTGATTTGAAAGACGAGGAAATAAAGGAACGCTGGATGTGTTGGTCTTCTCTGAAGGTTGATTTTAAGTTGTTTTGAGCCGTGATTGGTTCTCGTTTAGAATCTAGAGGTGCTGAGTCAGCTGAAAAGGTTCGGTCTGGACTCTGGGGGGGACTCTTAAGAGGACAGAAGAGTGACACTTCTTTAACAGCTATATTTGATTGTTAACCTCAGAACCAGAGATCCTAATTTAAAATTGTGGCTCAAATTTAAAACTTTAAAAACTCTAATTGAACCCTATTTCTCTGTTTGAATAACCTCCTCGTTGGTGCAGCCCTCCATGAAGACCAGGACATGGTTTTTAAAATGATTATCTGATGGAAAAGCTTCACAGTAAATCACCACCCTTAAAAAAAAAAAAGTCTCCGCAAGCTATATCCCATCATGCTTTGCTCCTCCCCGTCATCAATCCCCGTGGGACTCCACGACCTTCTCGGCCAGAATCTCCTGGAAGGTGGAGAGCTGCTTCATCTGCTCCGTCTGCATCGAGTGCCTCCTCATCAGCTTCTTCTTCGTCTTGAAGTCGGGGCCCCGTTTGGGCGAGGCGGGGGCCACAGGGACCAGGATCTTGTGGATGGGCGACGTGGGCTTGCCGTTGGCCCGGATGTCGGGGATGGGTCTCTGGGGGTTGATGTTGAGCGGCGGCAGGAAGCCGGGTCTGGTGTGGGAGATGTGGTCCAGGAGGAGGGTCCCGGACCCCCGGCGCTCCAGCAGCCCCGGGGGTCGCCTGCGCACCGTGATGGGGGACACCGAGTTGGGGATGTTCTCCAGAGACTCCCTGGAGGAGCTGGTGACCAGGGACAAGGGGGAGGCGTTGTACCTCCTCCGCTCCACGGACACCCGACCAGAGTCCGGAGAACCGGGAATGGACTCCGGGCAAAGGTGAGTGTCCGACTCGTAGTGCTCCATCCGGGTCAGTTTCGGGTGAGCCAGGGCACGAGCGGCGACTGCCCCGGCGTTCTCCTGGGACTCCGGCGCCGTGTTCCTGCGGTACAGGATCTGATGCTGCTGGACTTTGTCGGCCCAGGAGGAACCAGAGAGTGCCGCGTAGTCCTCAGAGCAGGACCGGTCGATTAGTTTTGGGGAGCAAGGGTCGTGGGTCTCGATGCTGTGTCGCCGCGACAACAGAGGTCTCCCTTGCTGCTCGGCGATGGACAGGCCGTTGATCTCGGCGATGGTCCTGCTCAGGTCCCATCCCCCCTCCTCCTGTAGACCGCCGTCCACCCTCTCCTGAGGGACGCCACTCAGGACCGAGGGCGCCACCAGGCCCCAGGGCTCCGAGTTCAGCCTCTTCAGGAGCTTGCGCGGCGGCGGCCTCTTTTCTCCCGGAGGTCGAGCCGAAGGTAACGGCAAAGCCGAGGTGAGTGCGAAGTTGAAGATTCCCTCCACCTGGTTTTTGCTCGGGTCTCCCGCTGGCGAGGAGGAGGTGCCGATCTCCACCTCGGAAGGGGACATGCAAGCCGGGGACAGTTTGTCCACGATGCACGGCGACGGGGGCGCGTTGAGGTACTGCTTGGTCTTCTTGGTGCCGGACGGAGACGTGTCGGTGGTGATGATGATCACCTCCTTGCCTTTGGCCTTGCAGGCGTCCAGCAGTACCTGCAGGGTGTCGCGGTCCCCCTTGTTGATGGCGTGGACGAGGGCGGAGGAGCCGGAGTAGTCCTTGAGGCTCGGGTCGGCTCCGTTCTCCAGCAGGAGCGATACCACCTCCTTCCCCGCCTGTTCGGCGCAGGCGTGCATCAGTGCCGTCCTGCCGCTCTTGTCGGGGATGTTGGGGTCGGCGCCTTTCTCCAGCAGGTACCTCACCATCCTCTGCCGGGTCTGCGGGTCGTCGTAGGCCGCCAGGCAGGCGGCGGACACAGGCGTCTCTCCGCGCTCATTGCCCTCGTTGATGTAAGCTCCGCCTTCCAGCAGCAGGCGGGTCAACCGCAGCTTTCCCTGGAAGACGGCCTTGAGGAGGGCGTTACCCTCGGTCTGCAGGGGTCCTCCATCTCCCATGATCACCTTCGACCTCTTCCTCAGACCTCCTGACCGCTGGAACAAACCCCGCCTCCACGAGAAGTCACGTGACCTGCAGGTGAGTTCAGCAACACACCTCACAAGTAAGTTTATCACAACAAGTGACCAACAAGCAGAACATCAACCTGTTTGTGGAGCAGCCATCAGGTAACGGTGGTGAGAAAAACAGGATCATCAATGAAAGATAATCACTGAGATTATTGATTGGATGAGAATGTAGTTTAAAGATTTTAGAACTTGCGTTGTTTCTTCCTATTTCTGGTTTCCTATTTCTGGTTTCCTATTTCTTGTTTCCTACTTCTTGTTTCCTTCTTCTTGTTTACTAGTGTTGCTGCTCAATAAAGACTATTTGTTTACATACAAGAATAATAAAACAATGTGGATTCTTTTCTTAATGAATTGTCTTTTTTTTCTCACAAAATAATCAAAAATAACCAATAAGAGTCCTGGTATTGATCAGAGTATTGATAAGAATCCTGGTATTGATCAGAGTATTGATAAGAATCCTGGTATTGATCAGAGTATTGATAAGAGTCCTGGTATTGATCAGAGTATTGATAAGAGTCCTGGTATTGATCAGAGTATTGATAAGAGTCCTGGTATTGATCAGAGTATTGATCAGAGTCCTGGTATTGATAAGAGTATTGATAAGAGTCCTGGTATTGATCAGAGTATTGATCAGAGTCCTGGTATTGATCAGAGTATTGATAAGAGTCCTGGTATTGATCAGAGTATTGA
>JAVDOI010000063.1:512266-564766 GCA_032191485.1 Leptoclinus maculatus | reverse complement strand
TAAGAGATAGAGAGGCAGCCGGTAAGAGAGAGAGAGGCAGCCGGTAAGAGAGAGAGAGAGGCAGCCGGTAAGAGAGAGAGAGAGAGAGGCAGCCGGTAAGAGAGAGAGAGGCAGCCGGTAAGAGAGAGAGAGACAGCCGGTAAGAGAGAGAGAGGCAGCCGGTAAGAGAGAGAGAGGCAGCCGGTAAGAGAGAGAGAGACAGCCGGTAAGAGAGAGAGAGGCAGCCGGTAAGAGAGAGAGAGACAGCCGGTAAGAGAGAGAGAGGCAGCCGGTAAGAGAGAGAGAGGCAGCCGGTAAGAGAGAGAGAGAGAGAGGCAGCCGGTAAGAGAGAGAGAGGCAGCCGGTAAGAGAGAGAGAGGCAGCCGGTAAGAGAGAGAGAGACAGCCGGTAAGAGAGAGAGAGGCAGCCGGTAAGAGAGAGAGAGGCAGCCGGTAAGAGAGAGAGAGAGAGAGGCAGCCGGTAAGAGAGAGAGAGGCAGCCGGTAAGAGAGAGAGAGACAGCCGGTAAGAGAGAGAGAGAGAGAGGCAGGCGGTAAGAGAGAGAGAGGCAGGCGGTAAGAGAGAGAGAGGCAGCCGGTAAGAGATAGAGAGGCAGCCGGTAAGAGATAGAGAGAGGCAGCCGGTAAGAGAGAGAGAGGCAGCCGGTAAGAGAGAGAGAGGCAGCCGGTAAGAGAGAGAGAGAGAGAGGCAGGCGGTAAGAGAGAGAGAGGCAGACGGTAAGAGATAGAGAGAGGCAGTCCTCCACCAGACCTCTCTAGTCCTCCACCAGACCTCTCTAGTCCTCCACCAGACCTCTCTAGTCCTCCATCAGACATCTCTAGTCCTCCACCAGACCTCTCTATTCCTCCACCAGACATATCTAGTCCTCCACCAGACTTCTCTAGTCCTCCACCAGACCTCTCTAGTCCTCCACCAGACCTCTCTAGTCCTCCATCAGACATCTCTAGTCCTCCACCAGACCTCTCTATTCCTCCACCAGACCTCTCTAGTCCTCCACCAGACCTCTCTAGTCCTCCACCAGACCTCTCTATTCCTCCACCAGACCTCTCTAGTCCTCCACCAGACATATCTAGTCCTCCACCAGACCTCTCCAGTCCTCCACCAGACCTCTCTAGTCCTCCACCAGACCTCTCTCGTCCTCCACCAGACATCTCTAGTCCTCCACCAGACTTCTCCAGTCCTCCACCAGACCTCTCTAGTCCTCCACCAGACCTCTCTCGTCCTCCACCAGACATCTCTCGTCCTCCACCAGACTTCTCTAGTCCTCCACCAGACCTCTCTAGTCCTCCACCAGACATCTCTAGTCCTCCACCAGACCTCTCTAGTCCTCCACCAGATCTCTCTAGTCCTCCACCAGACCTCTCTAGTCCTCCACCAGACATATCTAGTCCTCCACCAGACCTCTCCAGTCCTCCACCAGACCTCTCTAGTCCTCCACCAGACATCTCTAGTCCTCCACCAGACCTCTCTAGTCCTCCACCAGACATATCTAGTCCTGCACCAGACATCTCTAGTCCTCCACCAGACCTCTCTAGTCCTCCACCAGACATCTCTAGTCCTCCACCAGACCTCTCTAGTCCTCCACCAGACATCTCTAGTCCTCCAACAGACCTCTCTAGTCCTCCACCAGACCTCTCTAGTCCTCCACCAGACATCTCTAGTCCTCCAACAGACCTCTCTAGTCCTCCACCAGACCTCTCTAGTCCTCCACCAGACATCTCTAGTCCTCCACCAGACCTCTCTAGTCCTCCACCAGACATCTCTAGTCCTCCACCAGACCTCTCTAGTCCTCCACCAGACCTCTCTAGTCCTTCACCAGACCTCTCTGGTCCTCCACCAGACATCTCTAGTCCTCCACCAGACCTCTCTAGTCCTCCACCAGACATCTCTAGTCCTCCACCAGACCTCTCTAGTCCTCCACCAGACATCTCTAGTCCTCCACCAGACATCTCTAGTCCTCCACCAGACATCTCTAGTCCTCCACCAGACATCTCTAGTCCTCCACCAGACTTCTCTAGTCCTCCACCAGACCTCTCTAGTCCTCCACCAGACCTCTCTAGTCCTCCACCAGACATCTCTAGTCCTCCACCAGACCTCTCTAGTCCTCCACCAGACATCTCTAGTCCTCCACCAGACCTCTCTAGTCCTCCACCAGACCTCTCTGGTCCTCCACCAGACATCTCTAGTCCTCCACCAGACCTCTCTAGTCCTCCACCAGACATCTCTAGTCCTCCACCAGACCTCTCTAGTCCTCCACCAGACATCTCTAGTCCTCCACCAGACATCTCTAGTCCTCCACCAGACATCTCTAGTCCTCCACCAGACTTCTCTAGTCCTCCACCAGACCTCTCTAGTCCTCCACCAGACCTCTCTAGTCCTCCACCAGACCTCTCTAGTCCTCCACCAGACCTAAAAAGGTTCTGTTGGAATCTCAGGAGTTTGTAGTAGTTCTGCTCTGCTGCCAGCAGGTGGCGCCACACACACACACACACACACACACAAACACACACTCTCACGTTTAGAGAAACTTTTTTAACTTTTATAATATGAGTATTTATATATTAAAATAAGTTATTATTAGGATTATAGTTTTTATATATATTTAATATATGATGTTTGATATCTTTAGTAGTTTTTATATATATTTAATATATGATGTTTGATATCTTTAGTAGGTTTATATATATATTTAATATATGTTTGATATCTTTAGTAGGTTTATATATATATTTAATATATGATATTTGATATCTTTAGTAGTTTTTATATATATTTAATATATGATGTTTGATGTCTTTAGTAGGTTTATATATATATTTAATATATGATGTTTGATATCTTTAGTAGGTTTTTATATATTTAATATATGATGTTTGATATCTTTAGTAGGTTTATATATATATTTAATATATGATGTTTGATATCTTTAGTAGGTTTATATATATATTTAATATATGATGTTTGATATCTTTAGTAGGTTTATATATATATTTAATATATGATGTTTGATGTCTTTAGTAGGTTTATATATATATTTAATATATGATGTTTGATGTCTTTAGTAGGTTTATATATATATTTAATATATGATGTTTGATATCTTTAGTAGGTTTATATATATATTTAATATATGATGTTTGATATCTTTAGTAGGTTTTTATATATATTTAATATATGATGTTTGATATCTTTAGTAGGTTTATATATATATTTAATATATGTTTGATATCTTTAGTAGGTTTATATATATATTTAATATATGATATTTGATATCTTTAGTAGTTTTTATATATATTTAATATATGATGTTTGATATCTTTAGTAGGTTTATATATATATTTAATATATGATGTTTGATATCTTTAGTAGGTTTATATATATATTTAATATATGATGTTTGATATCTTTAGTAGTTTTTTATATATATTTAATATATGATGTTTGATATCTTTAGTAGGTTTTTATATATATTTAATATATGATGTTTGATATCTTTAGTAGGTTTATATATATATTTAATATATGATGTTTGATATCTTTAGTAGGTTTATATATATATTTAATATATGATGTTTGATATCTTTAGTAGGTTTTTATATATATTTAATATATGATGTTTGATATCTTTAGTAGGTTTATATATATATTTAATATATGTTTGATATCTTTAGTAGGTTTATATATATATTTAATATATGATATTTGATATCTTTAGTAGTTTTTATATATATTTAATATATGATGTTTGATATCTTTAGTAGGTTTATATATATATTTAATATATGATGTTTGATATCTTTAGTAGGTTTTTATATATATTTAATATATGATGTTTGATGTCTTTAGTAGGTTTATATATATATTTAATATATGATGTTTGATATCTTTAGTAGGTTTTTATATATATTTAATATATGATGTTTGATATCTTTAGTAGGTTTATATATATATTTAATATATGTTTGATATCTTTAGTAGGTTTATATATATATTTAATATATGTTTGATATCTTTAGTAGGTTTATATATATATTTAATATATGATATTTGATATCTTTAGTAGTTTTCAGAGGTCACAGTCACAGAGTCAATGACCCCGAGTGTTTCTACAGGCTGTGATTCAGCCAATCAGAGCAGAGCACATGCTCGCAGTCTGACTGCTCGTCGTCTTCTTCTTCTTCTTCTTCTGCGGTGGGACCATGCACACCAAAGGGAGCTCCTGGTAAGACCCCCCCCCTCACTTTATTTATTCAATAATCTGAACTCAGATCTTTGCGTTTCTGTCTGCTGACTCATGGAGACGACCTTTATTTTGAAATCACTTTAATAGAAAGAATCAAATACATTTATATATACAGTATGTATATGTATATATTTATATATACGTATATATCTATATATGTATGTATATATGTATATATTTATATATACGTATATATCTATATATGTATGTATGTATATATGTATATATTTCAGCATAGACAGACGGTACAGTGCAGTAGAGATGGAGAGTAGAGTTCAGTAGAGACAGACAGTTGAGTTCAGTAGAGATGGACAGTTGAGTTCAGTAGAGACAGACAGTAGAGTTCAGTAGAGACAGACAGTAGAGTTCAGTAGAGACAGACAGTTGAGTTCAGTAGAGACAGACAGTTGAGTTCAGTAGAGACAGACAGTAGAGTTCAGTAGAGACAGACAGTTGAGTTCAGTAGAGACAGACAGTTGAGTTCAGTAGAGACAGACAGTAGAGTTCAGTAGAGACAGACAGTAGAGTTCAGTAGAGACAGACAGTAGAGTTCAGTAGAGACAGACAGTAGAGACAGACAGTAGAGTTCAGTAGAGACAGACAGTTGAGTTCAGTAGAGACAGACAGTTGAGTTCAGTAGAGACAGACAGTAGAGTTCAGTAGAGACAGACAGTAGAGTTCAGTAGAGACAGACAGTAGAGTTCAGTAGAGACAGACAGTAGAGTTCAGTAGAGACAGACAGTTGAGTTCAGTAGAGACAGACAGTTGAGTCATGTGAAACTCGTCGACCTCCATGTGATGAAATATCCTTTAGACTCTGACACCACCGTTTTTATCAGCGCTGTAATCTCCAACTTTAGATCTTTGAACTGAACTCCTCTTTGACTCCTTCAGGAGAATCTGCTGTCGCTCCTTTTCTTCATGTTTCTCTGTCAATGATCCTCAGTCCTCAGGTCAAAGGTCACAAAGTGTTACGTCTTCAAACCAGAGAAGAAGAAGATGACTTTTTACAGTGAATTCATCTTTCTACACTGTAAAAAATGAAGCAAAGTAAGAGGTGTTATTAAACCAGACTCTCTACCTCCCCCTCTCTTACCCCTCAGTAGCACTAACATCTTCAATACCTCCGTGGAGACATGCCACGTACCTCCACCATCATCCCCATCCCCAAAAAAACAAGGATCACAGGACTCAATGACTACAGGCCCGTCACCCTGACCTCTGTGGTCATGAAGTCCTTTGAGCGTCTGGTCCTGTCCCACTTAAAACCCTCACTGACCCACTCCTGGACCCCCTGCAGTTCACCTACAGAGCCAACAGGTCTGTAGACGACGCAGTCAACATGGCCCTTCACTTCATCCTCCAGCATCTGGACTCCTCAGGAACCTACGCCAGGATCCTGTTTGTGGACTTCAGCTCTGCCTTTAACCCCGTGTGACTCCCTCTATCTCCCCGTGTGACTCCCTCTATCTCCCCGTGTGACTCCCTCTATCTCCCCGTGTGACTCCCTCTATCTCCCCGTGTGACTCCCTCTATCTCCCCGTGTGACTCCCTCTATCTCCCCGTGTGACTCCCTCTATCTCCCCGTGTGACTCCCTCTATCTCCCCGTGTGACTCCCTCTATCACCCCGTGTGACTCCCTCTATCTCCCCGTGTGACTCCCTCTATCTCCCCGTGTGACTCCCTCTATCTCCCCGTGTGACTCCCTCTATCACCCCGTGTGACTCCCTCTATCTCCCCGTGTGACTCCCTCTATCTCCCCGTGTGACTCCCTCTATCACCCCGTGTGACTCCCTCTATCTCCCCGTGTGACTCCCTCTATCTCCCCGTGTGACTCCCTCTATCTCCCCGTGTGACTCCCTCTATCTCCCCGTGTGACTCCCTCTATCTCCCCGTGTGACTCCCTCTATCACGCTGTGACTCCCTCTATCTCCCCGTGTGACTCCCTCTATCTCCCCATGTGACTCCCTCTATCTCCCCGTGTGACTCCCTCTATCTCCCCGTGTGACTCCCTCTATCTCCCCGTGTGACTCCCTCTATCTCCCCGTGTGACTCCCTCTATCTCCCCGTGTGACTCCCTCTATCACGCTGTGACTCCCTCTATCTCCCCGTGTGACTCCCTCTATCTCCCCGTGTGACTCCCTCTATCACCCCGTGTGACTCCCTCTATCTCCCCGTGTGACTCCCTCTATCACCCCGTGTGACTCCCTCTATCTCCCCGTGTGACTCCCTCTATCTCCCCGTGTGACTCCCTCTATCTCCCCGTGTGACTCCCTCTATCTCCCCGTGTGACTCCCTCTATCTCCCCGTGTGACTCCCTCTATCTCCCCGTGTGACTCCCTCTATCTCCCCGTGTGACTCCCTCTATCTCCCCGTGTGACTCCCTCTATCTCCCCGTGTGACTCCCTCTATCTCCCCGTGTGACTCCCTCTATCACGCTGTGACTCCCTCTATCTCCCCGTGTGACTCCCTCTATCTCCCCGTGTGACTCCCTCTATCTCCCCGTGTGACTCCCTCTATCTCCCCGTGTGACTCCCTCTATCTCCCCGTGTGACTCCCTCTATCTCCCCGTGTGACTCCCTCTATCACGCTGTGACTCCCTCTATCTCCCCGTGTGACTCCCTCTATCTCCCCATGTGACTCCCTCTATCTCCCCGTGTGACTCCCTCTATCTCCCCGTGTGACTCCCTCTATCTCCCCGTGTGACTCCCTCTATCTCCCCGTGTGACTCCCTCTATCTCCCCGTGTGACTCCCTCTATCACGCTGTGACTCCCTCTATCTCCCCGTGTGACTCCCTCTATCTCCCCGTGTGACTCCCTCTATCACCCCGTGTGACTCCCTCTATCTCCCCGTGTGACTCCCTCTATCACCCCGTGTGACTCCCTCTATCTCCCCGTGTGACTCCCTCTATCTCCCCGTGTGACTCCCTCTATCTCCCCGTGTGACTCCCTCTATCTCCCCGTGTGACTCCCTCTATCTCCCCGTGTGACTCCCTCTATCTCCCCGTGTGACTCCCTCTATCTCCCCGTGTGACTCCCTCTATCTCCCCGTGTGACTCCCTCTATCACGCTGTGACTCCCTCTATCTCCCCGTGTGACTCCCTCTATCTCCCCGTGTGACTCCCTCTATCTCCCCGTGTGACTCCCTCTATCTCCCCGTGTGACTCCCTCTATCTCCCTGTGTGACTCCCTCTATCTCGCTGTGACTACCAGACCGCGATGGACCGTGATCATCCGCTCTGCCGAGAGGGTGATTGGCTGCAATCTGCCGTCCCTCCGGGACTTGTTCGCCTCAAGGACCCTGAAGCGAACAAGAAGGATTGTAGCCGACCCCTCTCACCCTGGACACGAACTGTTGGAGCCCCTTCCATCTGGCAGGAGGCTGCGGTCCATCAGGACCAAGACCTCCATCAGGACCAAGACCTCCATCAGGACCAAGACCTCCATCAGGACCAAGACCTCCATCAGGACCAAGACCTCACTGTGTTGATTGTTTAACGTTATGAACCTTCCACCAGGTAAATATCCTTGTATGTGCAGCATACTAATATATAAATAAACGGTTCTGGTTCTGATTCTGATCCAGCTGCTGCTCCTTTGAGGACTACAAACTGACCACCGAGTGGCTCCTGAACCACACCAGTCACCGTCCTACGGTGGCAGTGATCTGTGGATCAGGACTCGGTCTGCTAGCTGACGGGGCCGCTAACAAAGAGACCTTCAGGTACCAGGACATCCCCAACTTCCCCCTCAGCACGGGTGAGTAGGCCCCGCCCACTGCATGCTGAAGGGGTGGGGCTTCAGCTTGTCTTTCCTCCTTCCTTTATTTCTTCTTCTTTCTGTGGCGTCACTGGTTCTTATTCAATATATAATAATAATATATATATATTTTGCTTTTAATTGTCTCTCTTTGTCTCTCTGTCTGTCTGTCTCTCTCTCTGTCTGTCTGTCTGTCTGTCTGTCTGTCTGTCTGTCTCTCTGTCTCCCCCTCAGTGGCGGGTCATGAAGGCTGTCTGGTGTTTGGGACGATTGAGGACACTTCCTGTGTCTTCATGCAGGGTCACTTCCACCTGTACGAAGGTTATTCTCTCTGTCAGGTGAGTCCTCGTCGTGTCTTCAGGTGTCCTCTTGTCTCTTTGACCGTTAACAGACACAACCAGTGAACAGGAAGTGACCATATCTGGACTGAGGAGGAGTGACGTAGAGACGCCGTATACGTCTCTGGTAGAGACCTGTCAATCACTGTGTAGCCCCACCCCTAAAGCATCCCCTGCTTTATGGTCTGTTTGACTCTAAATGGACCATAATGTACTAAATGAACATCATGCTGTATTGAAGAAGACTTGAAACTAGAGATTGAGACCATAAACTCATGTTTACAATGTTTACTGAGGTAATAAATCAAGAGAGAAGTAGAGTCATTTTCTCATAGACTTCTATAGGACCAGAGGAGTCGCCCCCTGGTGGACACTAGAGAGAATGCAGCTTTAACACATGAAGCTTTGGAGAACTTTAAAGAACTGGAAGTTGTCGTTCACCAGTCCGTCTACCTGTCTGTCTCTCTACCTGTCTCAGGTGACGTTCCCAGTGAGGATCTTTAAGCTCATGGGGGTGGAGTCTGTGCTGGTGACTAACGCCGCCGGAGGAATCTGTCCGGACTTCAAAGTCGGCGACATCATGATCATCAAAGACCACATCAACCTGCCGGGGTTCGCCGGACAACATCCGCTATGTGGACCCAACGACGAGCGGTGAGACCTGGAGGACAGACAGGACTGTCTGTCTCTTCCTGTCTGTCTGTTCCTGTCTGTCTGTTCCTGTCTGTCCCTTCCTGTCTGTCCCTTCCTGTCTATCTCTTCCTGTCTGTCTCTTCCTGTCTGTCCCTTCCTGTCTGTCTCTTCCTGTCTATCTCTTCCTGCCTGTCTCTTCCTGCCTGTCTCTTCCTGTCTATCTCTTCCTGTCTGTCTCTTCCTGTCTATCTGTTCCTGTCTGTCTCTTCCTGTCTGTCCCTTCCTGTCTGTCTCTTCCTGTCTGTCTGTTCCTGTCTGTCCCTTCCTGTCTATCTCTTCCTATCTGTCTCTTCCTGTCTATCTCTTCCTGCCTGTCTCTTCCTGCCTGTCTCTTCCTGTCTGTCCCTTCCTGTCTGTCTCTTCCTGCCTGTCTCTTCTTGTCTGTCCCTTCCTGTCTGTCCCTTCCTATCTCTTCCTGCCTGTCTCTTCCTGTCTGTCCCTTCCTGTCTGTCTCTTCCTGTCTATCTCTTCCTGTCTGTCCCTTCCTGTCTGTCTCTTCCTGTCTATCTCTTCCTGTCTGTCTCTTCTTGTCTATCCCTTCCTGTCTGTCCCTTCCTATCTCTTCCTGCCTGTCCCTTCCTGTCTGTCCCTTCCTGTCTGTCTCTTCCTGTCTATCTCTTCCTGTCTATCTCTTCCTGTCTGTCCCTTCCTGTCTATCTCTTCCTGTCTGTCTCTTCCTGTCTATCTCTCCCTGTCTGTCTCTTCTTGTCTGTCCCTTCCTGTCTATCTCTTCCTGTCTGTCCCTTCCTGTCTATCTCTTCCTGTCTGTCTCTTCCTGTCTATCTCTCCCTGTCTGTCTCTTCTTGTCTGTCCCTTCCTGTCTATCTCTTCCTGTCTGTCCCTTCCTGTCTATCTCTTCCTGTCTGTCCCTTCCTGTCTATCTCTTCCTGTCTGTCTCTTCCTGTCTGTCCCTTCCTGTCTGTCTCTCCCTGTCTGTCCCTTCCTGTCTATCTCTTCCTGTCTGTCCCTTCCTGTCTATCTCTTCCTGTCTGTCTCTTCCTGTCTGTCCCTTCCTGTCTGTCTCTTCCTGTCTGTCACTTCCTGTCTGTCTCTTCAGGGACAAAAGAGACAGACAGGATAATCTCGCATCATGACTTCCTGTCTGTGTTCTTTAGTTTTGGGATCCGGTTCCCCTGTATGTCCGATGCATACTCGAAGGATCTCAGGCGACTCACGCTGGACGTGGTCAACGAGCTCGGCTGCAGCGACTTCGTCAGAGAGGGAGTTTACTGCATGGTGAGCGGACCCAACTTCGAAACCATCGCCGAGGCCAGAATGCTGCTGATCCTGGGCTGCGACTCTGTTGGTAAGACAGGAAGAGAGACAGACAAGGCTGTCTTCAGTAATTGGCCTCCCTTAGTGAGCTCGTTAAAAATGAATGAGTCTTAACGAGCTCGTTAGTGAGTCGTCGGCAGGGAGAGCAGTGATTGGCTCTCGGCGTGAAGATCGGTGTAGCGTTGATCGGACCAGAGATCAGATCCAGAGAATATTAACCGTAGTGTTTATTCTTTGATGAACAGTGACAGCAGCGCAGCAGGGGCTTCTGGGAGTTGTAGTGTAGAAACCTGAAGGGTCTCATTCGGTCTCCTGGTTGTAAAAAGTCTTCAGTGTGCCGTCTACGTTTAGGAACGTGGGTCTGTGAGCACTTTCTAGGGGTCCTTTAACTTGTTCTGAAGGTTCTGGAGAAGTTTCAGTGGGTCCTTCAGGAAGTTCCAGAGGTTCTTAATAAGGTTCTAGAGATACGTGAGGAGGTTCTAGGAATTTTTGTGAGCCAAATGGGGCATCTACATGTGCCTTTCTTCAGACGTTTCTAGGGGTCCTGGAAAAGGTTTTGCAGTTCCTTGAGAAGGAGGTAGAATTCCTATGGGTTCTAGATGAAATCATACGGTTTCTGGAGTAGGTTCTATCCATCTTTTAGCAGCGTCAATGATCCTTGAGGAGTTTCTGGGGCCTCTGGAGGAGGTTCTGGAGTTCCTTAACGGAGATCCATGGTTTACGCAACACTAGGGAACCGTGAAGAGCAGCCTTGGGTCGTGGGAAGTTTCTAAGGGTCCTTTAGGACAGTGATTCTCAACTGGTGGGTCGTGACCCAAAAGTGGGTCGCGGACCTTTGCCTGACAAAAAAAGAAAATGTTGTGATTTTATTTTGAAGGGCATTTTTTATGCAGCGGTATTATTCCAGCATTTACGTCACTTGTTCAGCGGTGCAGGAAAAACACCGACCGATGCGTTGTGAATCACATCACGTGATGCAGCTCAGCCAATCAAATGTGGGCATTCTGACACGTTTCCTGACTCGAGTGAGATGTTCACACACTGTGACACACGGGAGAGACGAGGAGAGAGAGAGAGACGAGGAGAGAGAGAGAGAGAGACGAGGAGAGAGAGAGAGAGAGCAGAGCAGGACTAGTGTAGTGAGAGTAGTGACAGTCTAATCACAGGACGGTCTCCAGAAGAGAGAAATGTCCAGAGATTCTTCTCACACTAATTTCTCTTTTTAGAAGATGAGAAAAATATAATATTGTGTCTTTTTCACTTCACCCTGAATGAACTGAATTTAAAGCTGCAGTTCAGTGAAATACATTTTATAAAATGAATTCTGTTACGTAATTTAATTTTTTAATCCAGCTCTTATTTTACTTGAAATGAGAAGAACATTTATTTATGTATTTCTATGTATTATTTATGATCCATCCAGTTAAATTTGAAAAATGAGAATAATAATTGTTAAAATATAATTGATGTGTACTTTCTTTATTTGATTTGACAGTTATTGACTACACAGAGACGTTACTACTACTAGACTGCTTGAATATAATATATATATATATATATATATATATAATTTGGGTCGCGGCTTGTCGTTAAGGGGTGATGGTGGGTCCCACAGCCAGACCAGTTGAGAACCACTGCTTTAGGAGTTTCTAAGGTACCTTGGGTACATTGGGCACATTCTGGAGGAGGAGTTCAATCGCCCCAAGTTCTCCCACAACTTCCCTTCTCCGTTCTCTACACTGGCTCCCTGTCAGAGCTCATCCAGTCTAAGACTCTGGTGCCTACAGGGCAGTGACAGGAACAGCTCCTTCCTATCTCCAGGCCACGGTCGAGCCCTACACCCCCGCCCGACCACTTCTCTCTGCTGCCTCGGGGCGATCGGTCACCCCGTCCCTCAGAGGTCCCTACGGCCGATCGACCCGGTCACGTCTGTCTTCTGTCCTGGCCCCACAGTGGTGGAATGAACTCCCCACTGACGTCAGGACAGCAGAGTCGCTGCCCATCTTTCATCAGGCTGAAGACTCACCTCTTCAAGAAGAACTACCTGAGCCTTCCACTCAGCACTTATTGTATTGTATTAGTTTGTTGCACTTATTGTATTCGTTTGTTTCTGTACGTCTGCTCTGGTTTCTGCTCTTAGATGCTTGTTTAAAGGAGATGCACTTATGACTTCTGGTGACAGTAGTTCTCTTGAATACTGATGTTGAATACACTTACTGTAAGTCGCTTTGGATAAAGGCGTCTGTTAAATGACTGTAATGTAATGTAGTGAGGATCTATATGTTCTTTAGAAGAGTCTAATCTTCAGGAATATCTAGGGAGATCATTTATGGTTCCTTGAGGAGTATCTGGAAGGGATTAAGAAGGTTCTATGGTTCCTTTAAAAGGGTCTATGTGTCCTTGAGAAGTCCAGCTAGGTTCAGAAGGAGATTTGAAGAGAAGTTAGGGTTTCTGTAGAAGGTGCTATAATACCAGTCAAGCGTCCTTGGGAGTAGCTAGTGGATAGTGGATAGTAAAATCTCATGTCCTTTGTTTCAGCAGGAACCAGAACATCAGCAGGTTCTCATTAAATATGTCGGCTGGTTAAATATTAACGAGACAGAGCGAAACCCTGCAGCTCAACAAACAAGCACGATGGTTAATGAAGTCACATGACACTGGTCTCCTGGTGTGTTTACACTGACTGTTAATATACCAGCAGAGCTCTGTTCTCACCTGCTGGAACCAGTTTACATACCTGCTTTGATCAGGTGGTAAATATTGAGGTAGAACCAGATACATCTTTATCAACGTGGCTTCAGGAATTGAACATTCTTTCTGTTAAACTGCCAGATCTGTTTGCTCAGAAAAGTTCAGCAAATTGCAATAAAGGTGACGGTTTTAAACCTCGATATGTGACACTCTCTCCTTCTCCTCAGGTATGAGTACAGTCCCTGAAGTGACGGTGGCAAAGCACTGTGGACTTAGAGTTCTTGGTCTGTCCCTCATCACCAACATGGTCAGTTATTGAAAATGATTACTGATGGCTGTACAGTGGCAGTATGACGGCGTTGACAAACCTTTTTTTGGTGCTGCAGGTGTCTCTGGACTACAGTCGGGAGGAGAAGGTGAACCACGAGGAGGTTCTTCAGATCAGTAAAATGAGGGCCGAGGTTCTGCAGAAACTGGTTACCATGTTGATCTCCCGCTGCCAGCAGCAGAGCATCAACACCCACTGACACAAAAACACTGACACAAAAACACAGACACAACAACACAGACACAACAACACCGACACAGCAACATCAACACAGCAACATCAACACAGCAACATCAACACAGCAACATCAACACAGACACGTCAACACTGACACAAAAACACAGACACAACAACATCAACATAGACACAACAACACCGACACGTCAACACAGACACGTCAACACAGACACAACAACATCAACATAGCCAGCTTCAACAACAACTCTTCAGAACAACAACGCTCTCAACATTTTGGTGTCACCAAATCGTACCATACCCTCTTATTGCTAAGAAAGCCCTTGAGATACTCACACCGTTTGTTACAACGTATCTTTGCGAGCAATCCTTTTCGAGGATGGTAGACATGAAAACTAAGAAAAGGAACAGACTTTGTTGCGAAAATGATATGAGAGTGGCACTTGCCAAGGTGAAGCCGCGCATTTCTGAACTTGTATCTGAAAGGCAACAGCAAAAGTCACATTGATTTGCAGTAAATATTCATTGAGTTATGTTTTTGCGTGAAATTCATGCTTTGTTGGTTTTGCTCTTTGAACACAGTGATTTTGTGTGCAACTGATGCATGGTTCATTTTGTGCACTAATAAAATATATACCTATGTTTTGAAGAAATTAAATTTTTCCAATTACGAAGGGTTCGGTGAATGCACTGATGAAGCTTGCAGGGTTCAGTACCTCCAATAAGGTTAATTAAGAACCACTGCTCTACATAATGATGATACAAAACATCCAGTACAGCAGGAGGCGCTGTGCACCTTTCACAGTGAGACGCTCCGCTTTTATTCTGAAGGACTCCCGCCGGAAGTCTTATTTGTTGTTGGCGGAACAGAGGCTAACTGAGCTAGCAGGAGCTAACGCAGCTAACACAGCTAACATGACGGAGTAGCTGATGGCTACTGACGGCAGTCTCAAGGTAAATCTTTCAGTTTTATTACAAATAACAGATTCTGTTGTTCGATGCTTCCGGTTCTGTGTTATTATTATTGTTACTATTATTATTATTACGGCTGAAACTTGGCGCCTCCAACATGAAAAACACGGAACAGCCACTGCGCATGCTCAGTTATGTGTTAGCTTAGCTACGGCTAGCTGCTAACTGCTATTATTATTATTAAGTCTGTAAAGCTTTGAGCTGACTGAGTTATGGTTGTACCAACAGAGAGACAAATGAGTGTTTCCTCTGTTATGGTTCTTAAGTAGCATTAACATAGCATTAGCATTAGCATTTACTGTCCTACATCTCAGAGGTACATATAGTACTTTATACTGTACTACATCTCAGAGGTACATATAGTACTTTATACTGTACTACATCTCAGAGGTACATATAGTACTTTATACTGTACTACATCTCAGAGGTACATATAGTACTTTATACTGTACTACATCTCAGAGGTACATATAGTACTTTATACTGTACTACATCTCAGAGGTACATATAGTACTTTATACTGTACTACATCTCAGAGGTACATATAGTACTTTATACTGGCCTACATCTCAGAGGTACATATAGTACTTTATACTGTACTACATCTCAGAGGTACATATAGTACTTTATACTGTACTACATCTCAGAGGTACATATAGTACTTTATACTGTACTACATCTCAGAGGTACATATAGTACTTTATACTGTACTACATCTCAGAGGTACATATAGTACTTTATACTGTACTACATCTCAGAGGTACATATAGTACTTTATACTGTACTACATCTCAGAGGTACATATAGTACTTTATACTGTACTACATCTCAGAGGTACATATAGTACTTTATACTGTACTACATCTCAGAGGTACATATAGTACTTTATACTGTACTACATCTCAGAGGTACATATAGTACTTTATACTGTACTACATCTCAGGGGTACATATAGTACTTTATACTGTACTACATCTCAGAGGTACATATAGTACTTTATACTGTACTACATCTCAGAGGTACATATAGTACTTTATACTGTACTACATCTCAGGGGTACATATAGTACTTTATACTGTACTACATCTCAGAGGTACATATAGTACTTTATACTGTACTACATCTCAGAGGTACATATAGTACTTTATACTGTACTACATCTCAGAGGTACATATAGTACTTTATACTGTACTACATCTCAGAGGTACATATAGTACTTTATACTGTACTACATCTCAGAGGTACATATATTACTTTATACTGTACTACATCTCAGAGGTACATATAGTACTTTATACTGTACTACATCTCAGAGGTACATATAGTACTTTATACTGTACTACATCTCAGGGGTACATATAGTACTTGTATTGATGGGTTGTGTCTTCCAGCAGATGGAGAGGAGGCGTCCAGCCCAAGAGGACATTTGTCCTCTGCAGTCTAAATCTTTGAGGACGGACGGAGAGACCGTCGTCTTCAAACTAGACAGGAAGTCTCCGATGTCTCGTACAGGAAGTTCCAGACAGGACAGACAGGAAGAGGAGAGAACACCTGTCTCAGGTGACACAGAAGTAGTAAACTGTGACATCACAATGACACGCGAACACGTGGGATCCTGTTTAAATAAAGTTTGGTTGAATCCACCCGTCGATGCGGTCACCTGCGAGGCCAGTGAGGACGAACTGGGACGACTGGACATCGACCTGGACAGGAAGTCCAAACAACACAACCTGACGTCCAGCAACGTGCGCGCCATCCTGCACGTGAGTCTCACACACACACGCATATATACACACACACACACACACACATTGTGTGTGACATGTCACATGTTGTGTGTCCCTTCTCAGGAGGTGATAACCCACGAGCGCGTGGTGGCCATGATGAAAGCTGCCATCAGAGACACTCAGAACCTGCCGATGTTTGTAAGTGTCCATGTTGTCTTTGTCCTGCAGCTCTGTTCTCTACCTGTTCAGGTACTCTGTTCTCTACCTGTTCAGGTACTCTGTTCACTACCTGTTCAGGTACTCTGTTCACTACCTGTTCAGGTACTCTGTTCTCTACCTGTTCAGGTACTCTGTTCTCTACCTGCTCAGGTACTCTGTTCACTACCTGTTCAGGTACTCTGTTCTCTACCTGTTCAGGTACTCTGTTCACTACCTGTTCAGGTACTCTGTTCTCTACCTGTTCAGGTACTCTGTTCACTACCTGTTCAGGTACTCTGTTCACTACCTGTTCAGGTACTCTGTTCACTACCTGTTCAGGTACTCTGTTCACTACCTGTTCAGGTACTCTGTTCACTACCTGTTCAGGTACTGTGTACTCTACCTGTTCAGGTACTCTGTTCTCTACCTGTTCAGGTACTCTGTTCACTACCTGTTCAGGTACTCTGTTCTCTACCTGTTCAGGTACTCTGTTCTCTACCTGTTCAGGTACTCTGTTCTCTACCTGTTCAGGTACTCTGTTCACTACCTGTTCAGGTACTCTGTTCACTACCTGTTCAGGTACTCTGTTCACTACCTGTTCAGGTACTCTGTTCACTACCTGTTCAGGTACTCTGTTCACTACCTGTTCAGGTACTCTGTTCTCCACCTGTTCAGGTACTCTGTTCACTACCTGTTCAGGTACTCTGTTCACTACCTGTTCAGGTACTTTGTTCACTACCTGTTCAGGTACTCTGTTCTCTACCTGTTCAGGTACTCTGTTCTCCACCTGTTCAGGTACTCTGTTCTCTACCTGTTCAGGTACTCTGTTCTCCACCTGTTCAGGTACTCTGTTCACTACCTGTTCAGGTACTGTGTACTCTACCTGTTCAGGTACTGTGTACTCTACCTGTTCAGGTACTCTGTACACTACCTGTTCAGGTACTCTGTACACTACCTGTTCAGGTACTCTGTACACTACTTGTTCAGGTACTCTGTTCACTATAAACTGTGTTTTCTTTCTTCCATCAGGAGCCAAAAATGACTCGATCCAGACTGAAACAGGCCGTTCAGCAGGGACAGGTGAACTCAATCTCCCACAATCCTCTCTGATACTTTCAACTTTCAAAACAAGTCTGTTTAATCTGGTTGTCCTTTATCTGTCTGTCTGTCTGCTTACAGCCACTGAACTGGAGTCTGTCAGCATTGAACGCAGCCACGGTCAAGGTCTGTTCAGTTCAATTCAAATAAACTTTATTGGCATTAATGTTCAGGTTACATTACGGCCAAAGATAAAATACATATTATTAAGTAATAACTTATTTAGTTGTGACTGTCTGTCTCTCTGACTGTCTGTCTCTCCGACTGTCTGTCTCTCCGACTGTCTGTCTCTCCGACTGTCTGTCTCTCTGACTGTCTGTCTCTCCGACTGTCTGTCTCTCCGACTGTCTGTCTCTCTGACTGTCTGTCTCTCCGACTGTCTGTCTCTCTGACTATCTGTCTCTCTGACTGTCTGTCTCTCCAACTGTCTGTCTCTCTGACTGTCTGTCTCTCCGACTGTCTGTCTCTCCGACTGTCTGTCTCTCTGACTATCTGTCTCTCTGACTGTCTGTCTCTCTGACTGTCTGTCCCTCTGACTGTCTGTCCCTCTGACTATCTGTCTCTCTGACTGTCTGTCCCTCTGACTGTCTGTCTCTCTGACTGTCTGTCTCTCTGACTGTCTGTCCCTCTGACTATCTGTCTCTCTGACTGTCTGTCTCTCCTGCAGCCTCCTCAGTTTGTTGACATTGATCTTGAGGAGGATGAAGACTCGTCAGATGAAGAGTATTGTCCCGATGAGGAAGAGGAGGAGGAGGAAGACACGGCAGAAGAGGTGGGTCATTCTTTGACCTTTAGTGTTTGTTTTACATTCAGACTGTTCAGATTATGTAAAGTACTTTGTGTGTGTGTGTGTGTGTGTGTGTGTGTGTGTGTGTGTGTGTGTGTGTGTGTGTGTGCAGACCTTCCTCAGTGATGCAGACAGCTTGGCTTCACCTCTCAAAAAGCATCAGGGCTCTCAACCCAAACGTCTGGCAGATCAGAGGACAGATGAACCCCGACAGGTACCCTGACCCCTGACCTCCTGCTGGTACCCTGACCTGCAGGTAACCGACCCCTGACCACCTACAGGTACCCCGACCCCTGACCTCCTACAGGTAACCGACCCCTGACCACCTACAGGTACCCCGACCCCTGACCTCCTACAGGTAACCGCCCCGTGACCTCCTGCAGGTACACCGCCCCCTTACCTCCTACAGGTACCCTGACCTCCTACAGGTAACGACCCCTGACCTCCTGCAGGTACCCCAACCCCTGACCTCCTGCAGGTACCCCGACCCCTGACCTCCTACAGGTAACCGACCCCTGACCTCCTGCAGGTAACCAATCCCTGACCTCCTGCAGGTACCCTGACGGCCTACAGGTACCCCGACCCCTGACCTCCTATAGGTAACCGACCCCTGACCTCCTGCAGGTACCCCGACCCCTGACCTCCTACGGGTACCCTGACCCCTGACCTCCTACAGGTACCCTGACCCCTGACCTCCTACAGGTAACCGCTCCCTGACCTCCTACAGGTACCCTGACCTCTGACCTGTTTTATAGAGATCTCCAGAATGCCTGGGGGAACAGTTGATGACCTCCGCTCCTCATCACCTCCTCACTGCTCCGGAGTCTTCCTTCCTGGAGAGACTGAATGCTGTGGAGGAGGAGCTTGACTGCAGCCCTGCATACACCTATAACCAGGTAACCCAACCACCCCCCACTCCCCAGCATCCGCCCACCTCTATGCACCTGTCTGTCTGATTGACTACCTGTCTCTCTCTACTGTCTGTCTCTCAGTCTCTGGACAGAAAAGCCGATGATGATGGTAGTCATGAAGGCTCCAGCTGTTTGGCGTACCGTACACGCTCCAAACTTCGTCTGGTTAACGTTCCTCTGGGTCAGCTGGAGGCGGCGCTTCTGGCCCCGGACATCACTGCTGACATGTACGGTCACAGTGCCGCCCAGCGGGAGGAGGACCGTCATTGGACGAAGTGGCTGCAGGGCCTCATGGCCCCCGACAGTGAAGGTCAGATGTAAATACATTCCGGTCTAAGTGTAAAAAGTGTAACCATTGAGTTTGATTCACAGTGCAGCACTGAGGCTTCAGTACAATCTCAGGTTTAATTATCAATCAGGATTTATCCCTTCAGATGTGTCTCTGAGCTGTTAATACTGTTATTTATATGATCTTCCAGCTGTGCTGGTATCCATAGTGTGCTCGTTGTTCGTCTGTCAGCCGGAGACAGTTTCTGATACTGGGAACTAAAAGAAGTTCCCAGTTACAGCTTTGACAACAAGACATCTGAAACAGTCTTTGTTGTAGCCCAAAATCACAAATTTGCCTCAGAGGGCTTTATTGAATCTGCTTGTTTTCTCAGAGGAAGCTGATGACGATGACGACCCAGAGTACAACTTCCTGGATGACCAAGATGAACCAGATCTGGAGGACTACAGAACGGACCGTGCGGTCCAGATCACCAGTATGTATTGTAGACTGGGTCTAGGTCAACAGACCCTGTGTGTGTTTTGTTTTGTTCTCCACTCTGTGTTAACACTTCTTATTTTTCAGAGAAGGAAGTGAATGAGCTTCTGGAGGAGCTCTTTGATACAGTGAGTTGATTTTTACCAGCTTGTGTTTCTAATGATTTCTACTAATGATTCATGACGGTGAGTCAGGACTCTGTGACGAGTCAGGACTTTATGACAGGTCAGGACTTAGTTAAGAGTCAGGACTTTATGACAGGTCAGGACTTAGTTAAGAGTCGGGACTTTATGACAGGTCAGGACTTAGTTAAGAGTCAGGACTTTATGACAGGTCAGGACTTAGTTAAGAGTCGGGACTTTATGACAGGTCAGGACTTAGTTAAGAGTCAGGACTTTATGACAGGTCAGGACTTAGTTAAGAGTCGGGATCTAAGAACAAGTCAGGACTTAGTTAAGAGTCGGGATCTAAGAACAAGTCAGGACTTAGTTAAGAGTTAGGACTTAGTTAAGAGTTAGGACTTAGTTAAGAGTCGGGATCTAAGAACAAGTCTGGACTTAGTTAAGAGTCGGGATCTAAGAACAAGTCAGGACTTAGTTAAGAGTCGGGATCTAAGAACAAGTCAGGACTTAGTTAAGAGTCGGGACTTTATGACAGGTCAGGACTTAGTTAAGAGTCGGGATCTAAGAACAAGTCTGGACTTAGTTAAGAGTCGGGATCTAAGAACAAGTCTGGACTTAGTTAAGAGTTAGGACTTAGTTAAGAGTTAGGACTTAGTTAAGAGTTAGGACTTATAATGAAGTGTATTCAACATCGGTTTTCAAGAGAACTACTAGTCACCAGAAGTCATAAGTGCATTTCCTTTTTTCAAACGAGCATCTAAGAGCATAAACCAGAGCCAACGTACAGTGCAGAAACAAACGAATGCAATAAGTGCCATAAACTAATACGAATACAATAAGTGCAACAAACGAGTATGAATACAATAAATGCTAAGTAAGTGCTAAGTGGAAGGCTCAGGGTAGGCCTTAAGAGTCAGGACTTTGGGACGAGTCGGGGCCTCGTGATGTTTCCTGACTTTGTGACTGAAGAGAAGTTTCAGAACGTTTGAGTGAATGAGAGAAACTGAAACTTTCTCCTGTTGTTGGTTCTTTGCGAGTTCTTTCTACACTTGGCGGTGTTTTTCAGTATTGATTCAAACGTCACTGTCACACAATTGTTAGGGTTAATTTATAAACAAGTCTTTTTCATGTTTCTGTTACATTTCTCCTGCTTAGTTTAAACTCAAACAAGGAGTCTGGTTTTAGTTCCTTAGTTCAGGAAGTGTTTGATCAACAAGGCCGTTTACTGTGACACTGACGTCAGTTATATGTACAGCTCCAGGAGGAGGAGGAGGTGGCAGCTGAGGAGGAGGAGGAGGAGGAGGAGCAGGAGGAGGATGTGGCAGCTGAGGAGGAGGAGGAGGAGGAGCAGGAAGAGGAGCAGGAGGAGGATGTGGCAGCTGAGGAGGAGGTGCCATCACAGACTGGACCCAAATTCAACATCCCCCAGGCTTTACGGTAAGAGTCCTGATGCATGATGGGAGGTCATACAACTACACAAACGCATCATCACAGTTATGTTGATATCTGGTTTTGCTGATCTGGTCTGATCTGGTCTGATCTGGTTTTGCTGATCTGGTCTGATCTGGTCTGATCTGGTTTTGCTGATCTGGTCTGATCTGGTCTGCTGAACCAGCATTCATCATCATGACGGCTTCTGGCAAATTAAAAAGTAGCTTACATCAGCAGCCTGTACCGACGGCGTCACGGCACTAAATCCAGCTTGTGTTGCGTTAATAAAAATCAATATGACAACATGATTAGTATGATATTAAGTTTGTTTATAAACTTAATAGACTTAGACTTCTGATTTAGTGTTTATTGGCTTCGAGGTGCATTACTGCCACCAAGTGGACTGGAGTCTCTCAGCGTCTTTCTCAAACCGGACCCTCCCCACTATGTGACGGACTGAACTCTCATAGCTGCATGAAACTTCCCTCTCTCTGGTGGAAACAGGAAGTGTCATAACTAGTGCTGGGCAAGTTATCGCGTTAACGCATTCATTAATTAACGCCGACAATTATTTTATCGTGCGTTAACGCAGTTTTTTTTTTATTATTAAGCGACATTTTTAACACCAGAACCGTCAGCGAGCGGTGAACAGCTGTTTGTGTGGCGTCTCTTCCGTCTCTTCCTGTTTCCTTCACCTACATTCCCCTGGGTCCTAAGTCCCTCCATGTACAGCTTCTTATGTACCAACGTACATTTATAACAAATACCACACATATTACGGTAATCAGCGTTAAATATGTGTCTGACCAACATACCACAAAAAGAACAAAATAAATGAGTCATTTAAATTATGTTTTTAGAGTTTTTAAAGTGTTTTGTTTGTAATATGTATAATAAGCATCATTTAGTTATCACTACTGAGAATTTAACAAACATTAAAACATGACGTAGATAGGTTTACAGTGTTCAAGGTTTATATTTAAATATCATCTCTTACACATGAAGATAAAGTTATGAACACCGGCTGAACATCTATTATCAGAATCATTATAACTGTGTTATAACTGCTACTGTGTAAAGGGAATACTGCTGTTAAAAAGAACCGGATGTGTTTAAAGTGTTTATAAACCAAATGTTATTGACCTGTTGTTCATATAGCAGTACTTTAAAAAGTGCTCAATACACTACTTTAGAATTCATTATTAAACTTTGAGCATAACAATGAGATTAATCGTGATTCAAAATGTTAATCGTTGCCCAGCACTAGTCATAATGTTTCATAACCATGGTTTCATGTGAAGAAGGAACTGTTAAACACAGGACTAATAGTAAGCTACACAAGTAACAGGAAGGTGGTAGATTCACCATGAAATAGGCCTCGTTATGGAGAAAAATCTGTCGGAAATTCGGTTTATTCGGAATTTGCTTTGGTGCATAAACAAGAAACATAAATAAAAACACAGTGATTGACAGGTCTCTACCAGAGACGTATACGGCGTCTCTACGTCACTCCTCCTCAGTCCAGATATGGTCACTTCCTGTTCACTGGTTGATAAAAAAACAAGATGGCGACGACCGAAACAATGAACTAGATGCTTCAAAAACATCAGTTCACATACACTATATGGTGGACTCTCCATGTGGAAGCTCTCACTGAGTGTAGGGGTTTGAGAAAGGCCCTCAGTCTCATGACGCTGCTGATTCAGAGTGACGCCTAGTGATAAAACACCGGTCCAGTCCTGGTTTTAAAGTTTTGACACCGGTCCAACCTCATCATGTACACAAACACATCCACACCGTGACATGAATCCTCCTTTCGGGACGGTGCAGCAGAGAAGTGCTGTGACTGCTTGGGTAAGGAGGAAGAGAAACGTCCTCTGCTGCTGCTTCTTCTTGACACAGAACCCACGAAGAAGAATCCAGCTGAGAGGAGACATCCCGTGTCTGTCTTCACACGTCGTACGTTTTTTATCGAGTGCTTCCTGTGCGACGGCTGTTTTGTCCCTTTCTGCTCTCCGTAGTTTTGAGGCGCCGTTAGCCGACATGTTGACGGAGCGACGGCGAACGGTCAGGAGACAGTACGAAGCTCTGCAGCAGAAGAGAGCCCTGCAGGACACGACCAACCATCATCGTGACAACGTGACCCAGAAGGACACGCCCGGCCCACAACCGGACGCCGTCAGTCCCGTCTTGGTGCTGCAGAGCCGCGTCCACCAAGTCCTCCACCTGGACTACACCCAGAAACTACAGCTGCAGCAGCAGATACAGCAGGTAGTGTACTGTCTCACATAGTGTCCTCCAATAGGGTCCTCTACTGTCCCACAAAGTGTCCTCTGGTGTCCCCCAATAGGGTCCTCTACTGTCCCACAAAGTGTCCTCTGGTGTCCCCCAATAGAGTCCTCTACTGTCCCACAAAGTGTCCTCTGGTGTCCCCCAATAGAGTCCTCTACTGTCCCACAAAGTGTCCTCTGGTGTCCCCCAATAGGGTCCTCTACTGTCCCACAAAGTGTCCTCTGGTGTCCCCAATAGAGTCCTCTACTGTCCCACAAAGTGTCCTCTGGTGTCCCCCAATAGAGTCCTCTACTGTCCCACAAAGTGTCCTGTGGTGTCCCCCAATAGAGTCCTCTACTGTCCCACAAAGTGTCCTCTGGTGTCCCCCAATAGAGTCCTCTACTGTCCCACAAAGTGTCCTGTGGTGTCCCCCAATAGAGTCCTCTACTGTCCCACAAAGTGTCCTGTGGTGTCCCCCAATAGAGTCATCTACTGTCCCACAAAGTGTCCTCTGGTGTCCCCCAATAGAGTCCTCTACTGTCCCACAAAGTGTCCTCTGGTGTCCCCCAATAGAGTCCTCTACTGTCCCACAAAGTGTCCTCTGGTGTCTCCCAATAGAGTCCTCTACTGTCCCACAAAGTGTCCTCTGGTGTCCCCCAATAGAGTCCTCTACTGTCCCACAAAGTGTCCCCTGGTGTCCCCCAATATAGTCCTCTACTGTCCCACAAAGTGTCCTCTGGCGTCCCCCAATAGAGTCCTCTACTGTCCCACAAAGTGTCCTCTGGTGTCCCCCAATAGAGTCCTCTACTGTCCCACAAAGTGTCCTCTGGTGTCCCCCAATAGAGTCCTCTGTTGTCCCCCAATAGAGTCCTCTGGTGTCTCACATAGTGGCCTCTATTCTCTTCAGCCTTTCATGTTTTTGTTGACTGTAGACTAGAATGCTTATGTCTCTCTCTCTTCCAGCATGTGCAGCTGCTGACTCAGGTTCACCTGCTGTGTCGCCATGTGGACGCCCTGAACCACGAAACCTGCATCACTAAACACTACCTGGTTAGTAAACACTAACACTACCTGGTTAGTAAACACTAAACACTACCTGGTTAGTAAACACAAACACTACCTGGTTAGTAAACACTAACACTACCTGGTTAGTAAACATAAACACTACCTGGTTAGTAAACACTAACACTACCTGGTTAGTAAACATAAACACTACCTGGTTAGTAAACCTAAACACTACCTGGTTAGTAAACATAAACACTACCTGGTTAGTAAACACTAACACTACCTGGTTAGTAAACACTAACACTACCTGGTTAGTAAACACTAACACTACATGGTTAGTAAACACAAACACTAAACACTACCTGGTTAGTAAACACAAACACCTGGTTAGTAAACCTAAACACTACCTGGTTAGTAAACATAAACACTACCTGGTTAGTAAACATAAACACTACCTGGTTAGTAAACACAAACACTACCTGGTTAGTAAACACAAACACTACCTGGTTAGTAAACACAAACACTAACTACCTGGTTAGTAAACACAAACACTACCGGGTTAGTAAACACAAACACTACCTGGTTAGTAAACACAAACACTACCTGGTTAGTAAACACAAACACTAACTACCTGGTTAGTAAACACAAACATTACCAGGTTAGTAAACACAAACACTACCTGGTTAGTAAACACTAACACTACCTGGTTAGTAAACACAAACACTACCGGGTTAGTAAACACAAACACTACCTGGTTAGTAAACACAAACACTACCTGGTTAGTAAACACTAACACTACCTGGTTAGTAAACATAAACACTACCTGGTTAGTAAACACTAACACTACCTGGTTAGTAAACATAAACACTACCTGGTTAGTAAACCTAAACACTACCTGGTTAGTAAACATAAACACTACCTGGTTAGTAAACACTAACACTACCTGGTTAGTAAACACTAACACTACCTGGTTAGTAAACACTAACACTACATGGTTAGTAAACACAAACACTAAACACTACCTGGTTAGTAAACACAAACACCTGGTTAGTAAACCTAAACACTACCTGGTTAGTAAACATAAACACTACCTGGTTAGTAAACATAAACACTACCTGGTTAGTAAACACAAACACTACCTGGTTAGTAAACACAAACACTACCTGGTTAGTAAACACAAACACTAACTACCTGGTTAGTAAACACAAACACTACCGGGTTAGTAAACACAAACACTACCTGGTTAGTAAACACAAACACTACCTGGTTAGTAAACACAAACACTAACTACCTGGTTAGTAAACACAAACATTACCAGGTTAGTAAACACAAACACTACCTGGTTAGTAAACACTAACACTACCTGGTTAGTAAACACAAACACTACCGGGTTAGTAAACACAAACACTACCTGGTTAGTAAACACAAACACTACCTGGTTAGTAAACACTAACACTACCTGGTTAGTAAACATAAACACTACCTGGTTAGTAAACACAAACACTACCTGGTTAGTAAACACAAACACTACCTGGTTAGTAAACACAAACACTAACTACCTGGTTAGTAAACACAAACACTACCGGGTTAGTAAACACAAACACTACCTGGTTAGTAAACACAAACACTACCTGGTTAGTAAACACAAACACTAACTACCTGGTTAGTAAACACAAACATTACCAGGTTAGTAAACACAAACACTACCTGGTTAGTAAACACTAACACTACCTGGTTAGTAAACACAAACACTACCGGGTTAGTAAACACAAACACTACCTGGTTAGTAAACACAAACACTACCTGGTTAGTAAACACAAACACTACCTGGTTAGTAAACACAAACACTACCTGGTTAGTAAACACTAACACTACCTGGTTAGTAAACACAAACACTACCTGGTTAGTAAACACTAACACTACCTGGTTAGTAAACACTAACACTACCTGGTTAGTAAACACAAACACTACCGGGTTAGTAAACACTAACACTACCTGGTTAGTAAACACTAACACTACCGGGTTAGTAAACACAAACACTACCGGGTTAGTAAACATAAACACTACCTGGTTAGTAAACATAAACACTACCTGGTTAGTAAACACAAACACTAACTACCTGGTTAGTAAACACAAACACTAACTACCTGGTTAGTAAACACTAACACTACCTGGTTAGTAAACACTAACACTACCTGGTTAGTAAACACTAACACTACATGGTTAGTAAACACAAACACTACCTGGTTAGTAAACACAAACACTACCTGGTTAGTAAACACAAACACTACCTGGTTAGTAAACACAAACACTACCTGGTTAGTAAACACAAACACTACCTGGTTAGTAAACACAAACACTACCGGGTTAGTAAACACAAACACTACCGGGTTAGTAAACACTAACACTACCTGGTTAGTAAACACAAACACTACCGGGTTAGTAAACACAAACACTACCTGGTTAGTAAACACAAACACTACCGGGTTAGTAAACACAAACACTACCTGGTTAGTAAACACAAACACTACCTGGTTAGTAAACACAAACACTACCTGGTTAGTAAACACAAACACTACCTGGTTAGTAAACACAAACACTACCTGGTTAGTAAACACAAACACTACCTGGTTAGTAAACACAAACACTACCTGGTTAGTAAACACAAACACTACCTGGTTAGTAAACACTAACACTACCTGGTTAGTAAACACAAACACTACCGGGTTAGTAAACACAAACACTACCGGGTTAGTAAACACAAACACTACCTGGTTAGTAAACACAAACACTACCTGGTTAGTAAACACAAACACTACCTGGTTAGTAAACACTAACACTACCTGGTTAGTAAACACAAACACTACCTGGTTAGTAAACACAAACACTACCTGGTTAGTAAACACAAACACTACCTGGTTAGTAAACACAAACACTACCTGGTTCGTAAACATAAACACTACCTGGTTAGTAAACACAAACACTACCTGGTTAGTAAACACAAACACTACCTGGTTAGTAAACACAAACACTAACTACCTGGTTAGTAAACACAAACACTACCTGGTTAGTAAACACAAACACTACCTGGTTAGTAAACACAAACACTACCTGGTTAGTAAACACAAACACTAACTACCTGGTTAGTAAACATAAACACTACCTGGTTAGTAAACATAAACACTACCTGGTTAGTAAACACTAACACCTCTTGTCCCCTCCAGGAGGAGCTGCAGCAGTTTGCCAGCCGTCGGGAGGAGGTTTTCCTCCCGAGTAGTTTCAGAGTGTGTAACCTTCAGGGGGCACTGGATCTCCTTCAGGAGGTGGAGCAGAGAGCGCAGCCTCCTCCTCCTGCTCCTCCTGTCTCTGCTCCTCCTGCTACCTCCAGACGCTGGCTCCCCAGGATGATGCCTGCTACCAACAGTAAGGAGGGAAATCTTATGTTTCTGATAATGTTTGGTTGTTCCAGCAGCTTGTTCTGGTTCTAGTTGTGGTTCTGGCTTTGTTTAGGCCTCGCCTTCCCTCTGCTGCCCGCTGACGCCGCCTGGTTGCTTGCCACCCGTCCCGTCTTCCTGTACCCAGAACTACTTGCTGTCTGCAGCCTGGACCCCGCCATCCACCCCCGACACCACCGGAGTGTTTACACTGCAGGAGAGGACGGGTACACGTACACAAAAACACAAAGTACACACACATATATATATATACTGTATATCAGTGGCGGGCCGTGCATTTTATACCTGGGCCTTCAGTGCTGTCCTACTACAGTTGAGCCAGCTCCTAATAACCTCATTATGACGCCACAGCTACGGTTATTAGTAACATCACGTATTCGTATTAAGCGGTTCGGTACGAGGCTTACCAACCGAACAATACGTTTGAATAATACCAGTGCGTTTGGAAAATGCAGAAGCTTAAATTGTGGGAAATATGTTTTCGGTGGAGCCACTGCGCTCAAACTGGCAACCCACATGACGTAACAGACAGCTGTCTGACACTCCGACCCCGGAAGAAAAACATTCTACACGCGACGCTAAACTAGCTTAGCGGGAAAACAACAGCAGCACACACGCTACACTCTCCCCGCATCGTTTAGCTGTTCTCTACTGATTCAAACTGGGCTGAAGCAATCGACACACAATCCCCATTTCTCCAGACCATCATTCTTGCTTTGTAAAAGAAAACAGCAGCCCGAACAGAGAATCAAATGTCCGACCCTAACCCCGCGATGACGGGATGCTTCGTCATTAACGGACAATGCATATAGTCAAAATCAACGTGATTAACACAATGACAAGAACAAACTGACAAGAACCAGTCACATATATTTATATGACAACAAATCAATCCAGCAAACCTGCAGCGCTAAAACACGTATTCATCCGCACACTGAAGAGCACCATTCAAATATGATTCACATCAGAGGGAACAATGTTAACCATATCATGAAAACAACACCATAGACACATGAACACAGTAGTAACGCTACTGCAGATATTTAAAGACAAAGCACTTCACTTACCAAAGATGCTGTTCACTTAAAGACAATCCAGTCCATCCTCCTTTCTTTGATTACAAAGAGTTCAATGACGCGGTTGTACAGAACATCGGTTCAGTTCAGTTCCAGCCAGAGGTCCTCCTGCGAACGTGTTCGTTGAGTTGTAGATCCACTCGAGTCTCAAAGTTTTCAAAAGCACCGTAGTTTGTAAGTGTCCTGTCATGCTACGGTGTCGTGTTGCTGCAAATGAAACGCATTCCCAGCCATAAAATGTGCAACGCTTCTCCGATGCTGTCAGCCAGAAATATCGTTCGTACAAATTCTTTTCCTGGCTGAGTCAGGGCTGCTAGCTGTGGGGTTAGCCGACCCTTTGATACGATGTCCAGCTTTTCTTGAACTGGCCTCCAGAAAAGCGTTGTCAGTAACTCCGCCACCAAATCCGTTTCTCCTCCTTCAGCCATTGACTGTTAAAAAAACAAAGCTACACCAAGCAAAATGCTAAAAATGTCATAACTTCTTACATATCTTTCAACTTGAACTCTTACTACTACTACTCTGCTAGCTTCACAACAGTCACGCTCGCCCACTGACCAATCACAGCGCACGTTAATGCTGAGCTGCACGTTAATGATGACGTAGTTGTAGGCCAGCTAGCAGGCTCTGACACGTCAAAGAATACGCCCAACATGTCAAACTAAAGATCTGATTGGTTGAACACTATGACAATCAACAATATCGTCCCCATTCACTTAAACTGCACATGGATTCACTTGTGAGTCTGCAGGCCTCGGGCCTCTCTTCTTACCCAGAGACACAGAGGTGACATCTGATTGGATAAAAGCTCTACTTAAAACAAGCTGCACTGGAAGCAGAGCAACTGAGGAAGACAGTAGCTGTGCAATGAGAAAATAAGATAAAGGGAAAAATATTTGTATAAATTATAATACATGTAGTGTATTTAAGAAAAATTATTAAATTATAAAATAGCTATAACTTTGTGATTCTGTTTAGGCCAGCAGAGAAGGCTTTGCAGGCCCTGACGGCCCACCACTGGTGTGTATATATATATATATATATATATATGTATCGTACAATAACAATAACGTTTCCCATCATGCCTCTGTGCAGGCTGATCGTTCTGGGTCTGAAGCACTTCGAGGGGACGATCCAGTCGGACCAGCTGATCAGCTCCTACCTGCTCTGTAAGACACGATGGAACTTCAGGAAACACATCAGAGAGATGAGCGGCCCGAGAGCACCACGCGGCAACGTCATCAAGGTGACATCACTGTGACATCATCACACACACCGACTGACATCAGCAGCAGCTGTGACCGTGTCCTCTGCAGTCGGGACAGTTGGAGTTAAAAGTTTTGTCTTCTCGTCGTGTTTTTTTCAGACGTTCCTGACGCAGACGGTTGCCCCCCCGCTGCCGCTCGCCTGCAGCAGAGTCGAGCCCGGAGACCATCGCCCCCCGGTGGACAGAGACACCGCCAACATGCCCAACTGGCTCAAGGTTGGACGGACTAATTCTAATTCAAGTGTTAAAGCTGCATTCTCTCTAGTGTCCACCAGGGGGCGACTCCTCTGGTTCTATAGAAGTCTATGAGAAAATGACTCTACTTCTCTCTTGATTTATTACCTCAGTAAACATTGTAAACATGAGTTTATGGTCTCAATCTCTAGTTTCAAGTCTTCTTCAATACAGCATGATGTTCATTTAGTACATTATGGTCCATTTAGAGTCAAACAGACCATAAAGCAGCAATTTTCAGTTCTACAGTCACCCTAGACTTTACGAACTGCGGTTCTCTTTTGGTTCTCACCTGCAGAACAGTCAGCTGATCATCCAGAAGACCCGACACACCTCCACCTGTTACCCCCCCTCCCTCCCCGTCGGATGCACCCTGAGGCTCCACCCCCACTGGCTCAAGAAGTCGGCCCATCTGCCTCCACCCCCACACAGACGTCTCTTCACCTTGGCCCACAATGCATCTCTGCTGCCGCTCGCCAAAGCCCCGGCAGACAGACGGGCGGTGGACTCGCCGGTGGACGGGCAGCCAGCGAGACGGTCGAAGACAGCGGCGGCAGCAGACAGACAGGTGGACGTGCGGCGAATCGGCTTCCTCTCCCTTCCTCCTCCAGGTGTGACGTTACTCTCTGGCTCCCCCGCTGTTGCTCCGCCTCCTGACTCTGGGGCCGCCCCATTGGCTGCTGTGCATGCAGTCCCCGCCCACCCAATGTGTGCAGACATTATCCAGTCCTGCCTTCCTATTGGTCGGAGGACGCCCCGCCTCCTCCCCCTCCCCTCCCTGGCCCACCCGGACACCGCAAATCCCACAATGCTTTGCTCCACTGACGCCGTGAAGCCGGGGTACTTCCTACTTCAGATGGTGAAGGCTCCGCCCACTGTCAACTCCCAGCACGCTCTGGGGCAAGAGATCTACAGACCAATGAAAGAGGAGCAAAAGGAAGCGGAGCAGACGTCCACAAGGCCACTGGAGGAGAGACAGGTGGAGGAGGAGAGTTCAGCTTCAACATCGACACTGAGTCCTCCGTCGTCCTGTGCAGGAGACGAGGAGGAGAACTGGACTGCTCTGGGTGTGGCCAGTTTGAATGGAGGAGAAAACACTGGTGGAGAGGAGGAAGAGGGTAGAGATGTGGGAGGTGCAGGGGGAGGAGGTGGAGAAGAGGAAGCAGGTGGGGGAGGAGAGGGGGAGGAGGAGGAGGAGGAGGGACAGATGGAGGACGGGGGGGGAGGAGGAGAGAGGGACGAGGATGGAGAGAAGGAGAAGGATGAAGATCAGGACCGACCGGGCGAGGACGAAGAGGAGGAGGATTTTGATGACCTCACACAGGATGAAGATGAGGAGGAAGTGATGTCATCGGCTTCAGAGGAGTCGGTGCTGTCAGTTCCTGAGTTACAGGTAACCTGCTGACCTGTGACCTCTCTAGGAGACCATGAAGCAGACCTCTCTAGGAGACCATGAAGCAGACCTCTCTAGAAGACTATGAAGCAGACCTCTCTAGGAGACTATGAAGCAGACCTCTCTAGGAGACTATGAAGCAGACCTCTCTAGGAGACTATGAAGCAGACCTCTCTAGGAGACCATGAAGCAGACCTCTCTAGGAGACCATGAAGCAGACCTCTCTAGGAGACTATGAAGCAGACCTCTCTAGGAGACCATGAAGCAGACCTCTCTAGGAGACTATGAAGCAGACCTCTCTAGGAGACCATGAAGCAGACCTCTCTAGGAGACCATGAAGCAGACCTCTCTAGAAGACTATGAAGCAGACCTCTCTAGGAGACCATGAAGCAGACCTCTCTAGGAGACCATGAAGCAGACCTCTCTAGGAGACTATGAAGCAGACCTCTCTAGGAGACCATGAAGCAGACCTCTCTAGGAGACTATGAAGCAGACCTCTCTAGGAGACCATGAAGCAGACCTCTCTAGGAGACTATGAAGCAGACCTCTCTAGGAGACCATGAAGCAGACCTCTCTAGGAGACCATGAAGCAGACCTCTCTAGGAGACTATGAAGCAGACCTCTCTAGGAGACTATGAAGCAGACCTCTCTAGGAGACCATGAAGCAGACCTCTCTAGAAGACCATGAAGCAGACCTCTCTAGGAGACTATGAAGCAGACCTCTCTAGGAGACTATGAAGCAGACCTCTCTAGGAGACTATGAAGCAGACCTCTCTAGGAGACCATGAAGCAGACCTCTCTAGGAGACTATGAAGCAGACCTCTCTAGGAGACCATGAAGCAGACCTCTCTAGGAGACCATGAAGCAGACCTCTCTAGGAGACTATGAAGCAGACCTCTCTAGGAGACTATGAAGCAGACCTCTCTAGGAGACCATGAAGCAGACCTCTCTAGAAGACCATGAAGCAGACCTCTCTAGGAGACTATGAAGCAGACCTCTCTAGGAGACTATGAAGCAGACCTCTCTAGGAGACTATGAAGCAGACCTCTCTAGGAGACTATGAAGCAGACCTCTCTAGGAGACAATGAAGCAGCTGACCTGTGACCTCTCTAGGAGACTATGAAGCAGCTGACCTGTGACCTCTCTAGGAGACTATGAAGCAGCTGACCTGTGACCTCTCTAGGAAACTATGAAGCAGCTGACCTGTGACCTCTCTAGGAGACTATGAAGCAGCTGACCTGTGACCTCTCTAGGAGACTATGAAGCAGCTGACCTGTGACCTCTCTAGGAAACCATGAAGCAGCTGACCTGTGACCTCTCTAGGAAACCATGAAGCAGCTGACCTGTGACCTCTCTAGGAGACTATGAAGCAGCTGACCTGTGACCTCTCTAGGAAACCATGAAGCAGCTGACCTGTGACCTCTCTAGGAGACTATGAAGCAGCTGACCTGTGACCTCTCTAGGAAACCATGAAGCAGCTGACCTGTGACCTCTCTAGGAGACTATGAAGCAGACCTCTCTAGGAGACCATGAAGCAGCTGACCTGTGACCTCTCTAGGAAACCATGAAGCAGCTGACCTGTGACCTCTCTAGGAGACTATGAAGCAGCTGACCTGTGACCTCTCTAGGAAACCATGAAGCAGCTGACCTGGCTGGCGGCGGAGCGGCGGCTCTGTGCAGACGGCGACTCGGAGGAGGACCACTCACCGACCTCTCCCGGCTCCCAGGAGGAGGAGGAGGAGGAGGAAGAGGAGGGGCCTAAAGGGGAGGAGCTCGGAGAAGGGAGGAGCAGTAAGGCGGGAGGAGACGAGGAGACGCCATCAGGGGAGGGGACGCCCAGAGGAGGAGGAGGAGGCAGGTGTCCCGGACGAGGACGAGGTCAGAGCCGTCTCCGGTAGACGTTTCTGCTTCACTAAATGGCTCCTTACTGTGTTTTTTAAAGTCCGCGTTCTCTCTGCAGGTCGAAGCCGACCTCTTCGCGGTCTGAGGAGAAGTCGTCAGGAGCGTCACAGCAAAGACGCCGCAAAGCTGCTGCTGCTGTACGACGAAAACATCCTGAACAACGACCCGCACAGAGAGAGCAAAGACGTGGCGTTCGCCCAGAGTTACCTCAACCGGGTGAGGCCACAAACGATGACGATGCACAAAAGGTTCAATGAGCTAAATAACTAGAACTAAACACCCTCACAGCTGATTGACTGGAATAGTGTTGTGTAGCTCGGTTTGAGCCACTTTGGGCTGCGATCATCAGCGTCTTCAAAGTTTGTACAGAGTTGAGTTGGAGCTAACAGCTTAGCATGAGCTGCTAACAGCTGTGCTTCTTTTCCCCTGATGGAATCCAAACCATCTCATTGGTTGTCACTAACACACATTAAAGGAAACAAACGACGAAGTTGAACCTTTCTCGCGCTGTGTCTTCAGGTGCGTGAGGCGCTGCAGGACGTACCTGAGCAGGTGGAGGAGTTTGTGTCTCTGCTGAGCGATTTTGAGCAGGTGGGAGACGGACAGGAAGTGATGTTGTTGTTCAGGAAGCTGCGCTGCATCCTGGGAGACCGGACAGACCTCCTCCGGGACTTCGCCGCATTCCTACATCCTGAGCAGGCACTGCAGTGTGGACTGGTGAGCAGTACAGGTGTATCACAGCAGGTGTATCACAGCAGGTGTATCACGGGTGTATTGTATCCCGGGTGTAATACAGGTGTATCACGGGTGTATTGTATCCCGGGTGTAATACAGGTGTATCACGGGTGTATCACGGGTGTATCACAGGTGTAATACAGGTGTATCACGGGTGTATCACAGGTGTATCGCGGGTGTAATACGGGTGTATCATGGGTGTAATACGGGTGTATCACAGCGGGTGCATCACAGGTGTAATACGGGTGTATCACGGGTGTATCACGGGTGTATCACAGGTGTAATACAGGTGTATCACGGGTGTATCACAGGTGTATCGCGGGTGTAATACGGGTGTATCATGGGTGTAATACGGGTGTATCATAGGTGTATCACAGGTGTAATACAGGTGTATCACAGCGGGTGTATCACAACAGGTGTATCACAGCAAGTGTTTGTAAGAGGTCCACAGTAACTGGTTCAACCTGCTGAAATGTTTCCTGTGAATAAAACCTGACTGAAGTCAGTGAACATCATAACTTTACTATTTCTGTATAATTGATAGATACGTTATTGATTACTTATAACCGATCACTGATGTAACTCTGTCCCGACTGCAGGTTGAAGAGCAGCAGGCGTTTGAACGCAGCCGTCGCTTCCTGCGACAGTTAGAGATTAGTTTTGGAGATAATCCGTCACATTATCAGAAGATCATCAAAGCTCTGCAGACCGGTCCAGACCTGAGTCCAACCAGCATCGACGAGGTACGCCCACAGTACAGAAACCAGTTTAACCATTATCAATAACTATACAGTACCAGTTTAACCATTATCAATAACTATACAGTACCAGTTTAACCATTATCAATAACTATACAGTACCAGTTTAACCATTATCAATAACTATACAGTACCAGTTTAACCATTATCAATAACTATACAGACACCAGTTTAACCATTATCAATAACTATACAGACACCAGTTTAACCATTATCAATAACTATACAGACACCAGTTTAACCATTATCAATAACTATACAGACACCAGTTTAACCATTATCAATAACTATACAGTACCAGTTTAACCATTATCAATAACTATACAGTACCAGTTTAACCATTATCAATAACTATACAGTACCAGTTTAACCATTATCAATAACTATACAGACACCAGTTTAACCATTATCAATAACTATACAGACACCAGTTTAACCATTATCAATAACTATACAGACACCAGTTTAACCATTATCAATAACTATACAGTACCAGTTTAACCATTATCAATAACTATACAGACACCAGTTTAACCATTATCAATAACTATACAGTACCAGTTTAACCATTATCAATAACTATACAGACACCAGTTTAACCATTATCAATAACTATACAGACACCAGTTTAACCATTATCAATAACTATACAGTACCAGTTTAACCATTATCAATAACTATACAGTACCAGTTTAACCATTAATAACTACAGACACCAGTTTAACCATTATCAATAACTATACAGACACCAGTTTAACCATTAATAACTACAGACACCAGTTTAACCATTAATAACTACAGACACCAGTTTAACCATTATCAATAACTACAGACACCAGTTTAACCATCATCAATAACTGATTATTGATGATGTTGATCATTGTACTTTAGCTAAAGGTTCAAATGGCCACGCTGCTAAAAGGCCACACCCATCTACAAGCTGAATTCTGGGTATTTTTTGACGAGCTCCGCCCACCTCCTGCTCGCCCGGGGCAGTTCGAAGAAGCACATTGGCCGGATGAAGGAGGGGGCGGGTCAGACGGTGGAGAGGGCGTCGGCCTCGTGTCAGGGGTTGTGACCGGCAGCGGCTTCGAGGAAGTGACGCTCCCTGAGCTCGAAGAGGAAGAGGAGGGGCTTAAGATCCAACCAATGGCGAGCCGGCGCCGGAGGAGGAAGATGGCCCCCCACAGGGACTACAAGGTAACACACATGGAGGGGTACCTTTAGTGGGCTTTCACTCATGGACTTCTTCTATAAAGACTGTTACGTGTGTTCCAGGACTGTGATTGGTCAGATAAAGACTGTTACGTGTGTTCCAGGACTGTGATTGGTCAGATAAAGACTGTTACGTGTGTTCCAGGACTGTGATTGGTCGGATAAAGACTGTTACGTGTGTTCCAGGACTGTGATTGGTCGGATAAAGACTGTTAGGTGTGTTCCAGGACTGTGATTGGTCAGATAAAGACTGTTACGTGTGTTCCAGGACTGTGATTGGTCGGATAAAGACTGTTAGGTGTGTTCCAGGACTGTGATTGGTCGGATAAAGACTGTTAGGTGTGTTCCAGGACTGTGATTGGTCGGATAAAGACTGTTAGGTGTGTTCCAGGACTGTGATTGGTCGGATAAAGACTGTTAGGTGTGTTCCAGGACTGTGATTGGTCGGATAAAGACTGTTAGGTGTGTTCCAGGACTGTGATTGGTCGGATAAAGACTGTTAGGTGTGTTCCAGGACTGTTAGGTGTGTTCCAGGACTGTGATTGGTCGGATAAAGACTGTTAGGTGTGTTCCAGGACTGTGATTGGTCAGATAAAGACTGTTAGGTGTGTTCCAGGACTGTTAGGTGTGTTCCAGGACTGTGATTGGTCGGATAAAGACTGTTAGGTGTGTTCCAGGACTGTGATTGGTCGGATAAAGACTGTTAGGTGTGTTCCAGGACTGTGATTGGTCAGATAAAGACTGTTAGGTGTGTTCCAGGACTGTTAGGTGTGTTCCAGGACTGTGATTGGTCGGATAAAGACTGTTAGGTGTGTTCCAGGACTGTGATTGGTCGGATAAAGACTGTTAGGTGTGTTCCAGGACTGTGATTGGTCGGATAAAGACTGTTAGGTGTGTTCCAGGACTGTGATTGGTCAGATAAAGACTGTTAGGTGTGTTCCAGGACTGTGATTGGTCGGATAAAGACTGTTAGGTGTGTTCCAGGACTGTGATTGGTCAGATAAAGACTGTTAGGTGTGTTCCAGGACTGTGATTGGTCAGATAAAGACTGTTAGGTGTGTTCCAGGACTGTGATTGGTCAGATAAAGACTGTTAGGTGTGTTCCAGGACTGTGATTGGTCAGATAAAGACTGTTAGGTGTGTTCCAGGACTGTGATTGGTCAGATAAAGACTGTTAGGTGTGTTCCAGGACTGTGATTGGTCAGATAAAGACTGTTAGGTGTGTTCCAGGACTGTGATTGGTCAGATAAAGACTGTTAGGTGTGTTCCAGGACTGTGATTGGTCGGATAAAGACTGGCCTTGCCTCTGCCGTGACGCTAAGATCCGCGGACACAGGAGGAAAGAATGCTCTCGCTGCCACGGCAACAAGGTCTGTCCTCCACGTTTCAACAGGTGTGAATGTGAGACCGGTAGAGAGCCTCACCTGACCTGTCTCACCTGTTCAATATCCCATCCAGGTCTCAGGGGGCGTATCCAGAGCCATGAAGAGTCTGGACCCTCTGTACTCTCAGATAAGCGCCGCCCACGACGAACCAGGTAACAAAGACCTGGATCTGAAGGGGGACGACGACAGTCCACAGACAGGTAGGTGTGTGTGTGTGTGTGTGTGTGTGTGTGTGTGTGTGTGTGTGTGTGTGTGTGTGTGTGTGTGTGTGTGTGTGTGTGTGTGTGTGTGTGTGTGTGACATATAACTAAATGTGTTGATTCTGTCGACAGAACGAAGTGGTGCATCATGGGAAGGCTCGTTCCCTCTCATCGACGAGGAGAAGGAGGAGGAGGAGCTGGATGAGGAAGAGGAGGATGACGATGAAGAGGAGAAGAAGCAGAGTCCGACGGTGAAGAGGAGCAGGAGAGAGGAGGTGATGGGGGACGGCAGCGCCTTCTCCATTCTCCCGACTCTTCCCTCTGTTACCTCCTCTAACCCCTCCTCCTCTACCACCTCCTCCATGATCCCCTCTATGACCTCCTCCACCACCACCTCCTCCATGATCCCCTCTATGAGCTCCTCTACCACCTCCTCCATGATCCCCTCTATGACCTCCTCCACCACCACCTCCTCCATGATCCCCTCTATGAGCTCCTCTACCACCTCCTCCATGATCCCCTCTATGACCTCCTCCACCACCACCTCCTCCATGATCCCCTCTATGACCTCCTCTACCACCTCCTCCATGATCCCCTCTATGACCTCCTCTACCACCTCCTCCATGATCCCCTCTATGACCTCCTCCACCACCACCTCCTCCATGATCCCCTCTATGACCTCCTCCACCACCTCCTCCATGATCCCCTCTATGAGCTCCTCTACCACCTCCTCCATGGTCCCCTCTATGACCTCCTCCACCACCACCTCCTCCATGATCCCCTCTATGACCTCCTCCACCACCACCTCCTCCATGATCCCCTCTATGACCTCCTCTACCACCTCCTCCATGATCCCCTCTATGACCTCCTCCATGGTCCCCTGTATGACCTCCACCACCTCCTCCATGATCCCCTCTATGACCTCCTCCACCACCACCTCCTCCATGATCCCCTCTATGACCTCCTCCACCACCACCTCCTCCATGATCCCCTCTATGACCTCCTCTACCACCTCCTCCATGATCCCCTCTATGACCTCCTCTACCACCTCCTCCATGATCCCCTCTATGACCTCCTCTACCACCTCCTCCATGGTCCCCTCTATGACCTCCTCCACCACCTCCTCCATGGTCCCCTCTATGACCTCCTCCACCACCACCTCCTCCATGGTCCCCTCTATGACCTCCACCACCACCTCCTCCATGATCCCCTCTATGACCTCCTCTACCATCTCCTCCATGGTCCCCTCTATGACCTCCTCCACCACCACCTCCTCCATGGTCCCCTCTATGACCTCCTCCACCACCACCTCCTCCATGGTCCCCTCTATGACCTCCTCTACCATCTCCTCCATGGTCCCCTCTATGACCTCCTCCACCACCACCTCCTCCATGGTCCCCTCTATGACCTCCTCCACCACCACCTCCTCCATGGTCCCCTCTATGACCTCCTCCACCACCACCTCCTCCATGGTCCCCTCTATGACCTCCTCCACCACCACCTCCTCCATGGTCCCCTCTATGACCTCCTCCACCACCACCTCCTCCATGGTCCCCTCTATGACCTCCTCCACCACCACCACCTCCATGGTCTCCTCTATGACCTCCACCACCACCTCCATGGTCTCCTCTATGACCTCCACCACCACCTCCATGGTCTCCTCTATGACCTCCACCACCACCTCCTCCATGATCTCCACTCCTTTGATCTCTTCCTCCATCTTCCCTTCTACCTCCTCTGTCTCCTCCTCCTCTATCACATCTCCTATTTGCTCCTCCTCCATCACAACTTCCTCCATCTCCCCCTCTGTCTGCTCCTCCTCCTCTGTTCCTCCTCGGCCAAGTCCTCCTCCTGACCTCCCGGTCTGTGCCAAGAACATTTCCCTGACGGCGAGCGGAGAGAAAGTCATCCTCTGGACCAGGTACGCCTCCTACTGCACCTCCTCTTGAGGAGGTCTATTTAATGTCCCTCCTCAGGCCTCCTCTGTCCTCCTCCTCAGGCCTCCTCTGTCCTCCTCCTCAGGCCTCCTCTCTCCTACTCAAGCCTCCTCTGTCCTCCTCCTCAGGCCTCCTCTCTCCTACTCAAGCCTCCTCTGTCCTCCTCCTCAGGCCTCCTCTCTCCTACTCAAGCCTCCTCTGTCCTCCTCCTCAGGCCTCCTCTCTCCTACTCAAGCCTCCTCTGTCCTCCTCCTGTCCTCCTCCTCAGGCCTCCCCTGTCCTCCTCTTGAGGAGTAGCAGCAGGAGGAACAGACTGAATTTAACCCTGTTGTCGTCGTCGCCTGTTTTCAGAGAAGCCGATCGAGTGATTCTGACGATGTGTCAGCAGGAAGGAGCCAATCAGAACACGTTCCAGGCCGTCTCTACTCTGCTCGGCAACAAGACTCCGAGCGAGGTGATTGGTTGCTTTCTGTCCTCTGTGATTGGTTAACTGACCGGGTCAGTAACTCTTCCTCATACCTACAGGTTTCTCGCCGGTTTCGGGATTTGATGCGTTTGTTTCGGACGGCGGCTCGACAGACCAGCTCCGAGGACGAGGCTCCGCCCACTCAGCCGGCAGCAGCCAATGAGGAAGAAGACTGATATTAACCAATCAGAAGAGCTGGCAGGTTTTTTTGTTTGATATTCCCAGGACTTTTATTGTGAAAAGACTCACACAGATGCTTTTACTGAACATAATAAAATGTAAATATGAAAATATCAGATTATTTAATGTTTTTGTAAAAAAAGTGGGTTTTTTTCTTCAATAAAACTGTTTTTCTCATCAAAGTCTGTTTCACATTTAAGTAAAAACTATGAAGTTAGTTGTTTATCTAATGACACATTAAAGACAAACACAGAAGAACTGTAACTCTTAATAGTACCAAAGAAGGAAAAACACAACCTAAAACACAATAAAATATACAATAAAACGTGTAAAACAAAAGATATAAAAATCATCAAACCAACGCACATAAAAATAAAGTCTATCAGTACATGAAACCACTTTAGAGAAACTAAAGTCTTTAAACCACCGAGATAAATTAGTTATACGGTGGGGGGGGGGGGTCATTGCTGTGCTCTCTCTCCAGTTTCAGGGTCGATGTCGTCGTCCAGATCTAAAAAGGAAAGAAGAAACAAAGAAATGAGGAAAGGAAGAAATCTCTGTTTATCGGTACGTAGTCGTAGCCTCTGTTTATCGGTACGTAGTCGTAGCCTCTCTGTTTATCTGTACGTAGTCGTAGCCTCTCTGTTAATCTGTACGTAGTCGTAGCCTCTGTTTATCGGTACGTAGTCGTAGCCTCTCTGTTAATCTGTACGTAGTCGTAGCCTCTGTTTATCGGTACGTAGTCGTAGCCTCTGTTTATCGGTACGTAGTCGTAGCCTCTCTGTTTATCGGTACGTAGTCGTAGCCTCTCTGTTTATCGGTACGTAGTCGTAGCCTCTCTGTTTATCGGTACGTAGTCGTAGCCTCTCTGTTTATCGGTACGTAGTCGTAGCCTCTCTGTTTATCGGTACGTAGTCGTAGCCTCTCTGTTAATCTGTACGTAGTCGTAGCCTCTGTTTATCGGTACGTAGTCGTAGCCTCTCTGTTTATCGGTACGTAGTCGTAGCCTCTGTTTATCGGTACGTAGTCGTAGCCTCTCTGTTTATCGGTACGTAGTCGTAGCCTCTGTTTATCGGTACGTAGTCGTAGCCTCTCTGTTTATCGGTACGTAGTCATAGCCTCTCTGTTTATCGGTACGTAGTCGTAGCCTCTCTGTTTATCGGTATGTAGTCGTAGCCTCTCTGTTTATCGGTACGTAGTCGTAGCCTCTCTGTTTATCGGTACGTAGTCGTAGCCTCTCTGTTTATCGGTACGTAGTCGTAGCCTCTCTGTTTATCGGTACGTAGTCGTAGCCTCTGTTTATCGGTACGTAGTCGTAGCCTCTCTGTTTATCGGTACGTAGTCGTAGCCTCTCTGTTTATCGGTACGTAGTCGTAGCCTCTCTGTTTATCGGTACGTAGTCGTAGCCTCTCTGTTTATCGGTACGTAGTCGTAGCCTCTCTGTTTATCGGTACGTAGTCGTAGCCTCTCTGTTTATCGGTACGTAGTCGTAGCCTCTCTGTTTATCGGTACGTAGTCGTAGCCTCTGTTTATCGGTACGTAGTCGTAGCCTCTCTGTTTATCGGTACGTAGTCGTAGCCTCTGTTTATCGGTACGTAGTCGTAGCCTCTCTGTTTATCGGTACGTAGTCGTAGCCTCTCTGTTTATCGGTACGTAGTCGTAGCCTCTCTGTTTATCGGTACGTAGTCGTAGCCTCTGTTTATCGGTACGTAGTCGTAGCCTCTCTGTTTATCGGTACGTAGTCGTAGCCTCTCTGTTTATCGGTACGTAGTCGTAGCCTCTCTGTTTATCGGTACGTAGTCGTAGCCTCTCTGTTTATCGGTACGTAGTCGTAGCCGTCTTACAAGATGGACACCTGATAAAAAAAGAAGTCAACAATCTGTCTCACCCATAAAGTCATCAGCTCTGTCCTCTGAGTTCTGCTGGTTCTCCTCCTCCATGACAACACCTTTAGGCCAAAACAGTAGAATGAGTAGAAAAATGAACAGTCTGGTTCAAGCTGTAAAAGTGTTTCTGGTTATACTGGACACTCACCTGCAGCTGCCTCTGATTGGTGGTGAGAACGAACACTGTGGCACCTGGAGGGAGGTGGGAGGGGCTCCGTGTAGACTGTGCTCATTGGCTGGTTGCCGGTAGGCGGGCCTTCTTTGTTGTTCCAGTACGAACCAATGGGAGAGGGTTTTGCTGACGACACATCTGTTAAAGAAGAAAACAGGAAGTGATGAAAGGTCAGGGTTTCAATTGCTGCACATATTTTACTGCTCTACAATGCATTCCGTCTGGGTGCCTTTCTCTGCAGTTTGTCACACGTTGTGATTGGTAGTATGTGGTAGAGAACCCGCCCCTACTCTGCCTTCTGATTGGATACACCCCTTTTTTGTTGTTGCTAACATTAGCCTAGCTATGATGCTAACCGGCACTACGAACTAGACAGCCTTTGTTCCCGTAGTCTGAGGGTTCGGCGTTTTGTCTTTTTTTTTTTTTTTTTACAACCAGTGAACAGGAAGTGACCATATCTGGACTGAGGAGGAGTGACGTAGAGACGCCGTATACGTCTCTGGTAGAGACCTGTCAATCACTGTGTAGCCCCGCCCTAAAGCATCCCCTGCTTTATGGTCTGTTTGACTCTAAATGGACCATAATGTACTAAATGAACATCATGCTGTATTGAAGAAGACTTGAAACTAGAGATTGAGACCATAAACTCATGTTTACAATGTTTACTGAGGTAATAAATCAAGAGAGAAGTAGAGTCATTTTCTCATAGACTTCTATACAACCAGAGGAGTCGCCCCCTGGTGGACACTAGAGAGAATGCAGCTTTAACACATGAAGCACTGACTTCTGTAGTACATACTCAGTGTGTAGTACATTAGCTTAAAGTACTTTAGTATACGAGTATGAGCCGTCGTATTGATAGATAGATCTCAGTCTGGAGGTCAGTTTGTCCCCAAAGTAACTTATTATCATAATGTATTAGTTGATGTAACTAAAGTAACTAAAGCTTTAAAATAAAAACAGCTTGTTATAAGAATAAACCTGTCTGATGCTGATCAATTTTATACATCAAATATAAATAAAATACTGACAACAAACCAGAATAAAAATAAACACGTTAAACAGATGTAAATATTATTATTATTAAACTCGGAGTGAATCAGATTATATTATATTATATTAATTTAATCTGCAGACTCAAAGCTTTGAAACTAACACGTTATGAAACTTGAATAAAACTATTGTTTCTCTGCAGAGTTTCAATCCGATCCAGTTTGTTCGGTTCTGGATCAGATGAAAACCTGAACGGGTTCCTAAAGTCTAAAGTTAAACTGTCTTTAAACACATGAATACATTAATAAAGTGTCTTTTAACATATTAACACATTAATAAAGTGTCTTTAAACACATTAACACATTAATAAAGTGTCTTTAAACACATTAACACATTAATAAAGTGTCTTTTAACATATTAACACATTAATAAAGTGTCTTTAAACACATGAATACATTAATAAAGTGTCTTTTAACATATTAACACATTAATAAAGTGTCTTTTAACATATTAACACATTAATAAAGTGTCTTTAAACATATTAACACATTAATAAAGTGTCTTTTAACACATGAATACATTAAAGTGTCTTTTAACACATTAACACATTAATAAAGTGTCTTTTAACACATTAACACATTAATAAAGTGTCTTTTAACACATTAACACATTAATAAAGTGTCTTTAAACACATTAACACATTAATAAAGTGTCTTTAAACATATTAACACATTAATAAAGTGTCTTTTAACACATTAACACATTAATAAAGTGTCTTTTAACACATTAACACATTAATAAAGTGTCTTTAAACACATTAACACATTAATAAAGTGTCTTTAAACATATTAACACATTAATAAAGTGTCTTTTAACACATTAACACATTAATAAAGTGTCTTTAAACACATTAACACATTAATAAAGTGTCTTTAAACATATTAACACATTAATAAAGTGTCTTTTAACACATTAACACATTAATAAAGTGTCTTTTAACACATTAACACATTAATAAAGTGTCTTTAAACACATTAACACATTAATAAAGTGTCTTTTAACACATGAATACATTAAAGTGTCTTTTAACACATTAACACATTAATAAAGTGTCTTTTAACACATGAATACATTAAAGTGTCTTTTAACACATTAACACATTAATAAAGTGTCTTTTAACACATTAACACATTAATAAAGTGTCTTTAAACACATGAACACATTCATGAACACATGAACACATTCATGAACACATTCATGAACACATTCATTAACACATGAACACATTCATGAACACATGAACACATTCATGAACACATGAACACATGAACACATTCATTAACACATGAACACATTCATTAACACATGAACACATTCATTAACACATTAACACATTCATGAACACATGAACACATTCATTAACACATTAACACATGAACACATTCATGAACACATGAACACATTCATGAACACATGAACACATTCATGAACACATGAACACATTCATAAACACATTCATTAACACATGAACACATTCATTAACACATGAACACATTCATTAACACATGAACACATTCATTAACACATGAACACATGAACACATTCATGAACACATTCATTAACACATGAACACATGAACACATTCATGAACACATGAACACATGAACACATTCATTAACACATGAACACATTCATTAACACATGAACACATGAACACATTCATTAACACATGAACACATTCATTAACACATGAACACATGAACACATGAACACATTCATTAACACATGAACACATGAACACATTCATTAACACATGAACACATGAACACATTCATGAACACATGAACACATTAACACATTCATTAACACATGAACACATTCATTAACACATGAACACATTAACACATTCATGAACACATGAACACATTCATGAACACATTCATTAACACATGAACACATGAACACATTCATGAACACATGAACACATTCATTAACACATGAACACATGAACACATTCATTAACACATGAACACATGAACACATTCATGAACACATGAACACATTCATTAACACATGAACACATGAACACATTCATTAACACATGAACACATTCATTAACACATGAACACATGAACACATTCATTAACACATGAACACATGAACACATTCATTAACACATGAACACATGAACACATTCATGAACACATGAACACATTCATTAACACATGAACACATGAACACATTCATTAACACATGAACACATGAACACATTCATTAACACATGAACACATGAACACATTCATTAACACATGAACACATGAACACATTCATTAACACGATAAACTGACCGTATGTCTGTCTGCGCAGCTTCCTGAACGGACAGGTCTCGCGGAGTCTCAGCAGACATGACTTCCTCCTCACGGACTCCATCCAGAAACAGTTTAACTGTAATCAGTAGAAACCAGGTTATTAGTTCATGTTCAGGAGCTCCGTCGGTCTGTGAACACTTCCGCTAACACGAGACATCCTCCAGACACGAGAGTCCACCTGCAGACACCTCCGCACACACCTGAGCCTTCACAATAAAAGCCCCGTCTGCTGCCACTACTTCCTGTCTGAAGTTCCTCTTTACAGACGAACTCAGGCCAAATCCCAGTGTCCCCCCTAAACCCTAAACCCTGAACCCTCAAGGACTCACTGAGGTCACCTGGTGAGTGGTCGAGTGTGAGAGACTGTGAGGACTTGAGATGGTGTGAATATGAATGTGACAACACTTTACTGCAACATATCACGTTACCATGGAAACATCAAATATTTGATGAATAAATGAATAAATATCTTGTGATTTCATGTTTATTTGTTGTTCCATCTTCAACCCTTAATGTTTCTGAGTAAACGTAATACTCCAGGCTGAACACAGTGAGCCGTCCTCTTTGTTCACCTTTTCTTTACGTCACCATGCGTCCACTGTGTTTAACGTCACATTGCAATGATTTGTGGGTAATTCCCTGAGGCTAAGTCAGCATCCTCTGCTGATTAACAGTCAGGGTTCATAAAGGACTCAACATGTCTGCGAGAGACTCAAACACTCGATGATGTGACGGACAGAACTAAATGGGGGATTTGGCCTCAGTGAAAATATACAACTCTTAAAAGTTCACTTAAAGTTCATAACTTCGTCTTTTTTTGAGTTTAAGATTCCCACACACCGGAAGTAACGTCATAACGTCTCGTTAAAACTAGCTCGTAGTCTTGGTGCTTTTATTTTGAAGTCAGACTTGTCGGTACTTCCGTTGTTTGGTGTCACGTGACTGAAGAGCAGACTGATGATCACTGATCAACACTAAAGTCTTATTTTAAAGATTTAACAGACTTGTATTAAATCATTATGAACAAAAAATAATTTAAACCCATACGGTAAATGACATGCTTTTATTGTGAAATGAGAGATTTTAAGAAACAAACACGTTTTTTTTTATTGAGCATTAAATATTTAATGATCAATGAACAGATTTTACAAAATAAAATGTTGAAAAAAGGACCAACATAAACAGGAAGTCATGAACATAAACAGGAAGTCATGAACAAACAGGAAGTCATGAACAAACAGGATGTTTTGACAAACTGCTTCATAAAGACAAAACAGAAACGAGTGGGCGGGGCTATACAATGACCAGCTGGGGTCATGTGTCTTTAAACATTTCATAAGAATACAACTTTATCAACAAACAAACGTTTTTATTTTTGCTCTCTTAGTTTTTTCTGTTTTAAAGTTTAAAAAAATAAAGTTGATGAGAAATATTTAATTCTGAGGAAGTTTATTGTTTAGTGATCAGCTCTCATCCCCAGAACCTCTGTTTGCCAACGGTGGGAGTCAGCACCTCCTCGGGAGGAGAAGGGCGGCTGAAGACGGAGCCCGACGCCTCAACGGTGAAGATGAAGTAGAAGTTAGCCGCCATCATGGCGACACTCGGCAGGAAGGAGAGGCCGAACCCAAAGCCCCGGATACTGCTGCTGAACGCTGCAGCCACCCAGTAAACCAGCCTGGAGACATAAAACAAACGCACCTTTAATTTAAAGTGTAAACCTCTCATCAGAGGTAAACAGACTAATAAAGTTGTGTTTGAATACCTCTCATCAGAGGTAAACAGACTAATAAAGTTGTGTTTGAATACCTCTCATCAGATGGAAACAGACTAATAAAGTTGTGTTTGAATACCTCTCATCAGAGGTAAACAGACTAATAAAGTTGTGTTTGAATACCTCTCATCAGAGGTAAACAGACTAATAAAGTTGTGTTTGAATACCTCTCATCAGAGGTAAACAGACTAATAAAGTTGTGTTTGAATACCTCTCATCAGATGGAAACAGACTAATAAAGTTGTGTTTGAATACCTCTCATCAGATGGAAACAGACTAATAAAGTTGTGTTTGAATACCTCTCATCAGAGGTAAACAGACTAATAAAGTTGTGTTTGAATACCTCTCATCAGAGGTAAACAGACTAATAAAGTTGTGTTTGAATACCTCTCATCAGAGGTAAACAGACTAATAAAGTTGTGTTTGAATACCTCTCATCAGAGGTAAACAGACTAATAAAGTTGTGTTTGAATACCTCTCATCAGATGGAAACAGACTAATAAAGTTGTGTTTGAATACCTCTCATCAGATGGAAACAGACTAATAAAGTTGTGTTTGAATACCTCTCATCAGATGGAAACAGACTAATAAAGTTGTGTTTGAATACCTCTCATCAGAGGTAAACAGACTAATAAAGTTGTGTTTGAATACCTCTCATCAGAGGTAAACAGACTAATAAAGTTGTGTTTGAATACCTCTCATCAGAGGTAAACAGACTAATAAAGTTGTGTTTGAATACCTCTCATCAGATGGAAACAGACTAATAAAGTTGTGTTTGAATACCTCTCATCAGATGGAAACAGACTAATAAAGTTGTGTTTGAATACCTCTCATCAGAGGTAAACAGACTAATAAAGTTGTGTTTGAATACCTCTCATCAGAGGTAAACAGACTAATAAAGTTGTGTTTGAATACCTCTCATCAGATGGAAACAGACTAATAAAGTTGTGTTTGAATACCTCTCATCAGAGGTAAACAGACTAATAAAGTTGTGTTTGAATACCTCTCATCAGAGGTAAACAGACTAATAAAGTTGTGTTTGAATACCTCTCATCAGATGGAAACAGACTAATAAAGTTGTGTTTGAATACCTCTCATCAGATGGAAACAGACTAATAAAGTTGTGTTTGAATACCTGCCGAGGGCGAACACGACCGTCATCAAAGGGACGAGCTTCAGTTGCTCCTGGCTCAGGTACATCGCCATGACAACCAGCTGCAGGAAGTAGATCAGGAACAAGGAGGCGGAGTCAGAGACAAAGCGTCGATGGACGGCGACCTCGTGAAGCTCCGCCTCCTTCTCGTCGTCATCTAACAGAGGGCGGAACGCTCCGGCCCGGAGACGACTAACGCCGAGGACCAGCCAACCTGAGAGGGGGGGACACGGTTACCATGGAAACAGTCTCAGTCTCTTCTTCGCTGGTGTCGTACTCACCGAGGACGACGGGCGCGGCGGCGAACACGGAGCAGCGCAGTGTGTACACGAGTCTGAGGGCGGGGCCGTCCAGCAGGGGGGCGTCGAACGGGAGGAAGACAAAACCCCCCCACACCAGGAGGGGGAAGAACAGCAGTGATGTCATCAGGGACACGCCCACCTTCAGGACGTCACGGCTGGGACAGCCCCGCCCACCTGAGAGAGAGACAGACAGGTTAACAACGCTGCCGACCAGAGAGACAGACAGACAAAGAATCGGTATATTTACATGCGTTAGGGGGCGTGTCCTCGGGCCACTCGTACTGGTAGCCATCTTGGTTGTAGTCCTGCGGGACTCCCTGGGGACCCAGGAAGGGACTCTTCTCCGACTCCATTTCCCAGAATGCCTCGCTGTCCCTGGGCGAGGACGGGGAGTGGAGGACGGTGACCGCGGGGCTGAACACCTGAGCGGCTTTCTCCGGCAGGTGGTTCTCTACAGGCTCCGCCTCCAGGTGAGTCTTTGGCCCCGCCCCCTCCCCCTCTGCCATCAGTCCTCTCTCGCTTTCTGTCCAACTCGCCGCCTCTCGAAGAGACACGTCTGACCTCACACTCATCCTGTCTCCTCTACCTGTCTGTCCACCTGTCTGTCTGTCTCCGGGCCACTGCAGCGTGCTGGGCTCCATCATGGCCGACCTCACCGCCTCGTCCTCCATCTTGGTACTTCCTGTCGGGCCCTGGGCGTCTTCAGTCAGCAGAGACATGTCTGTCTGTCAGAGAGCAGTAGACAGGTTATCAGTTTATTGATCTGTGATTTCTGATCAGATTCTGTATTTGTAATTTTGATAAAGTTTCACCTGCAGCTCTGATCACATGACTCGCCTTCATATCAATAATATTTGAAATATTAATCTATATAATATTTTTATTTTTTATAATCTATAATATCCTTTATATATTATAAATATCTAATATATATTAAACAGAACAGCTGCTGAAGGTGAGCCTGCAGGTGACGTTAGCCCCGCCCACAGTGACGTCGGTCTGACTCCAACATGGCGGCCATGACGTTGATCAGATTAAACTTCATCCGAATCAAAACACGTTGGAGATCAAAATGATCGATCACCACTGACTGTGCATCACTGATCAGAGAGAGTCGATCGATATTCACAAAGAGGCAACAGCTCCGTGCTAACATGCTAAAGAGCTAACATGCTAACATGCTAACAGAAAATAAACTGAGAACTAAACTCACAGCGTCGATCTGATCCTCCTCCTCTTCCTCCTCTTCTTCTTTCTCTTCTTCTTTCTCTTCTTCTTTCTCTTCTTCTTTTTTCTTCTTCTTTTCTCCTTCTCTGTCTTTTCTTCTTCTTCTTCTGTTGTTTTCGTTATTTTTGTTGTGAAACACTTCCGGAAGTAGATCTCAGGTGTGGTCACCAGGTGAGTTAAAGGGAAAGTTCTCTTAAAGGAGAAGAAACAAATACAAATACACAGTTACAAGTACTAATACACAGTTTAAAGTACAAGTACTAATACACAGTTTAAAGTACAAATACATATTTTAAAGTACAAGTACTAATACACAGTTTAAAGTACAAGTACTAATACACAGTTTAAAGAACAAGTACTAATACACAGTTTAAAGTACAAATACATATTTTAAAGTACAAGTACTAATACACAGTTTAAAGTACAAATACACAGTTTAAAGTACAAGTACTAATACACAGTTTAAAGAACAAGTACTAATACACAGTTTAAAGTACAAATACATATTTTAAAGTACAAGTACTAATACACAGTTTAAAGTACAAATACACAGTTTAAAGTACAAGTACTAATACACAGTTTAAAGAAGGAGAGGAGGAGGTGATGAAGGAGAGAAGGATATGAAGGAGAGGAGGAGGTGATGAAGGAGAGAAGGAGGAGATGAAGGAGAGGAGGAGGAGGTGATGAAGGAGAGAAGGAGGAGATGAAGGAGAGGAGGAGGAGGTGATGAAGGAGAGGAGGAGGAGGTGATGAAGGAGAGAAGGAGGAGATGAAGGAGAGGAGGAGGAGGTGATGAAGGAGAGGAGGAGGAGATGAAGGAGAGGAGGAGGAGGTGATGAAGGAGAGGAGGAGGAGATGAAGGAGAGAAGGATATGAAGGAGAGGAGGAGATGAAGGAGAGGAGGAGGAGGTGATGAAGGAGAGGAGGAGGAGATGAAGGAGAGAAGGATATGAAGGAGAGGAGGTGATGAAGGAGAGGAGGAGGAGGTGATGAAGGAGAGGAGGAGGAGATGAAGGAGAGGAGGAGGAGGTGATGAAGGAGAGAAGGAGGAGATGAAGGAGAGGAGGAGGAGGTGATGAAGGAGAGGAGGAGGAGGTGATGAAGGAGAGGAGGAGGAGATGAAGGAGAGGAGGAGGAGGTGATGAAGGAGAGAAGGAGGAGATGAAGGAGAGGAGGAGGAGGTGATGAAGGAGAGGAGGAGGAGATGAAGGAGAGAAGGATATGAAGGAGAGGAGGAGATGAAGGAGAGGAGGAGGAGGTGATGAAGGAGAGGAGGAGGAGATGAAGGAGAGAAGGATATGAAGGAGAGGAGGTGATGAAGGAGAGGAGGAGGAGGTGATGAAGGAGAGGAGGAGGAGATGAAGGAGAGGAGGAGGAGGTGATGAAGGAGAGAAGGAGGAGATGAAGGAGAGGAGGAGGAGATGAAGGAGAGAAGGAGGAGATGAAGGAGAGGAGGAGGAGATGAAGGAGAGAAGGATATGAAGGAGAGGAGGTGATGAAGGAGAGGAGGAGGAGGTGATGAAGGAGAGGAGGAGGAGGTGATGAAGGAGAGGAGGAGGAGGTGATGAAGGAGAGAAGGAGGAGATGAAGGAGAGGAGGAGGAGATGAAGGAGAG